>JAULKM010000011.1:6804217-6818636 GCA_032355605.1 Rubia tinctorum | reverse complement strand
ATTATAGGTACCTTATTGCCATAAATTAAAATATCTATCAAATCACCCTGTTAGTTATACTATTTATAAAATAACTCCGTCTAACGATTAGTCGGTATAAAATAAGACTTTATGATAATAATAATAATTTACTTATTTATTATTATTATTAGATATTGTACTCCCTCCATCCCAGGGGAATCTGCACACTTTCCTTTTTAGTCTATCCCAAACAAATGTGCACACTTTGAAAAATTACCTCATTTGGCAAAAACTAACACACCAGAAATTCCTACAATACCCTTACTTATTTTAAAATTTTACAATCAGGCCAACTGTAATCTGCACCAAATCAGCCCATTTAAACTTAACATAACCAAAATCCACTAAACCTAAACACCCTAATTGCGATTAAAAAAATAAAACCCCCAACTACCCATCTCAAATTCTTTCTCTCCTCTTTACTTTCTCAACTGACAAACTTGGTCAATCAATGACCCTTGAGAAGTGCGATCTGAATTCATCACATGCCCTCTGATTTTATCAAAGCTCCAAAACATCATTCACTCTTATCTCTACATCTTCTCACAAATTCTCCCTCTTCTCCTAATACCCTAGTTTTGCTGTGTGCTTTTCTAGCTAAAATATTTGAACATTTGCCCCATATTTTTTAATAATCATCTTTCCTTGTCCCTAAGCTACGTTTTGAATGTCATTTTCCATCAATTCTTCCGGTGAAACCTTCCGGAGATGCTCTCTTTGTCACGTCTCTGATACTTTTAGTCCATCGGAATTTGTTCCCGAGACGGAGGTGGATGATGGGACCTCCGTTTGGAGGGCCAAAGCCACCCTCGAGGAAGCGGCGGTGCCAAATCCTAGTATCGGCCTTAAAGGCCCAGCAGCCATCCCATGCATCATTTCCAGTGTTGCATGGTACCCCGGAGCATCGTTGGTGGTGTGGCGGAGAATCATGAAACCCTAAAGTCATATTTGGCAGCGCTCAACTAGATGCCCTAAACGGCGAGACGTTTGAGGTGCCAAAAATGACTGGGAGCGACTTCGACGACACCCGTCATGGAAGCAATGAGATGTTGTATTTTCCGATGTCGTGGCTGAGGGAACTAAGAAATGCTAAATTCTTGAAGAAGTGATGAACTTCCCTCTCGCTTTGAACACTCCCGAAAAGATAAGTTCAATTTCATTTTTTGGTTTTAGGGTTTTGAAATTTCTTCTTGAAATGTTCATTTCCTAACATTTTATTCTTAATGCATACATATTGCAGTTTTGGTTGATGTTGGTGGTTGATATTGAAAAAAATGGGAAAATGACAAAAAAAAAGGGAAAAACCCTAGTCCCTTTTCTGATGTTACAAGTTTTGAAGACTTGTTCCTGACTTCGAATTAGGTGATATTGTTCCTTCCCTCTTTAATTACTGTGATTTGAAGCCTATTGCCAATGTTGATTTAGTGTATGGCCCTGTAGTTCCACTGTTGATTTGCTGATGTCTGACTTTGTGTGCATCTGTGCCTGTGTACTGGGACTCGTGTTGATGTTGTGGCTATATGCTATCTAACAGTAGCATCTTCCCTTTTGTGGCATTTGTGTGCTCTGTTTTTGTGTTGCACTCGTTCTGCGGTGAGCCTGTCCTCTGTTTGTTAGTAGGGTTTTGTTGTATTGATTATGAGTCTGGCCTGGTGGTGCCACTGCACTGTGTTTGCATCTTCCCTTTGTGATGCTTTCTATTTGATCATATTTGTGGGCTGGCCTTCTGATTTGATGCACATGTGGTTGTTGGTTATGTTCTGTTAGCATCTTACCTTTTGTGATGCATTCTATGTGCACATATTTGTAGGCTGGCCTTATGCTTTGATGCACATGTGGTCTGATACTGAGTTTGGCCTCATACTGAACCATCTTAGCTTGATGCACTTGTGTTGCTGTTGTAATTGTTTTCATACTGTGGCTGTAAATTAACTCATCTTTGCATCTTCCCTTTTTTATGTCTATTGTGTGAACCCTTTTTGTGTTGGTTTCTGGTGTAGGGATGCACTTTTTTTCCATAATGCATTTTTGTGATGAATGAAACACACGGAATAAAAAATAAGAGATAATTTTTTTTAAAAAAGAAAGGTAAATGACATTAACAAAATGTGCATTTATCCGGGGATGGTCTCGGAACATCCCATTCACACAAAAAGTGGGATGAATCTGGCTTACAAAATCTGCAATGTAACCAACCCCCCAATGTTTACACTTGTGTATTCACGATTGATAACCTAGGGCATGCATCAATGGAATGATAGTTTCATCTAGTGCCTTTTTGTTGATTAAAGGCTCAATGTTGCCCCTTATCACATCTTTATCTACCTGTAGTAACCTTGGTAGAGTTCCGCCTCTTATGTGCATGTCCTTGTTCATGTGTGGCATTTTGTAACTTTTGATCCACGAGCTTTCAGTATTTCTATCATTGCTTGCTAATGTGTGATGAATACTTTATTCAAAGTGGTTGCATCTTCCCTGTCATATGTTCATTGCACAGCTGCCATTAACTCCACCACATTTATTGATGCTTGTTCTTGCTGTAATCTTTGAATAGAATTTAGAAAACCTAAGTCAAGTATATTGCAATCGGGTGACTTTGCTGGTTGACTGACTAGGTTTATAGTGAATCCATCTGATTCAGCTACATCCCTGAAATCTGGATCATAATTGTGTATATGTGATTTTGCATTGTCTTGTTGAATGTGGATTAACTTCCTAATATATGTGCTAGCCACCTTGCTTTGATTGTTGGGATTACTTCTTCGATGATTTTGGCTCTTGTCACATCTTTTGTGATCTTTTGATACTAGAACCTTTTCCACTGTCCCTGCTGGCCTATTTTTGTTATTGATTGCAACCTGATCTTCCACAAATGGAAAAAAGCCTAGTTTCCCATCGAATAATAGTTGTCAATTTTCCCCCCAAATAGGCCTACTTACTGCACATATAAACATCAATTATGGGATGTGGGACTTTTGTTTACAAGTGCGGTAGGGCTCCATTTCATCCAGGGCCATCAGGTACCTCACTGTGAATTAATTTAAATAGAACCATTTTTCATCTATGTGAATAACGTGATCCATTGATCTGAATCTAAGCGGTGCATCTAGCTTTGTTAATCAAAATATCATATGAGATACCTTGTTGTGTTCGGTGAGAACCAGTTTAATACTGTTTGTATGACTTTTTTATGACCTTGGTTGCGATGGCTCATTGAACGTTGCTCTTCCCTATGTTTAATGCTTTTGCAGTACCCCTTATTGTTCTTCTTTGAATTGCATGCAACGATCTCAAGGAAATTAGATTGGAGCAAAGATGAATATTAAAATAGAATGAGGAGAGGAAAAATGAATCGAATTATATAACAACTTAACCGATCTATGTAAAAAGTAAAATTTAAATTCCAAAATACAATGAAAAGTAAAATTTAAACCCCAAACCACAAAACATAAAAGTAAAATTTAAATTCCAAAACGCATAAGATATGAAAAAGTAAAAGTAGAATTTAGATCCAAACAATATCGTTATCTTTTTGGTATACGAATGGCATAGGGAGAATGGCACGGAGAATCCAACCTGCTTACTCCCTCCGCTTCTCAATTTGTGGCACCATAGGTATAAGTGCTTGGATTTAGGTGGAGAAAATAAATTGATGAAATTGAATGTAGAAAGTGAAAAGTAGAATGGGGGGATGAAATTGAAGGAATCTTGCCAAAAATTAAAAAAAATGGATCATTTTAAAAAAAATCTCATTAAGGTAAGTGTGCCACAAATAGAGAAATAGAGAGAGTATATGTGATTAAAAAAATCTATCGAGTTGTAAATGACTGTAGCTTACCACTTTGACTTTGTAGCTTGTCAACTCACAGGCAGTCAAACCGCTTTTTTGATGGCTCATACGACGTCGCTTTTTCACTTGCTCTTTTGTTTTGCATAACTGAACTGGCATCTGCAGCAAGTCCTCAATGAATGCCTCGCAACATAAACCCTAAACCCTTGTAATTTTGAAATTAACGCCCAAATTCCAAAATGATTGGAGCTTGCGTTTCAAAAGGGAAATCTCATGTGAGGGTTTCGACATTGTTGCGCTATTATTACACTCTCAGTAGCTCCAGTCCTTGTTCACTCACCACTCTGCCTGGTTTTAAAAAATCTTCTTTTGCTGTAAGTATATTATATTTCCAATTTGGTACAGAAGCTACTTGTTTTTGGTGTTTAATCTCAATGATACCTTGCTTTAACATGGAAACGATGGACAAATTCAATTTTCATTTATGCAATTATTCTGATTCTGAATTAGGGGGACAGGCTTGTTTAATTGAACAATTTAAATACGGAGTATCTGTTTTTAGTTGGTATGAGTTTTAAAGTGTTGGCCAATGGAAGTGATGTTACCATGTTGATTTTCCAGTATGTGAATTGCCAAGATGTTACCCCCTTTGTTGTTTTCAAGTGTAAAATGGGCTAAGCCAAGAAGAGACAATTACATCTAGGTATCGAACACGAGTACTGGGAGGGATGGGAGTCATTCGTCCAACACAACATGCTTTTGACTAGGTCTTGCAGTTGTGTGGCATGGTTGCCAAAATTACTGTTTTTAAATTAATCTCCGATGCAATGATCTGATAGTTGTCTTGCTATGTTGGGTTCCAATTTCTCTTTGCTTTGTTTTAATTGACTCTGCCTGAATCCCGAACCGAATATTTGTAAGACTTTGTCAAACTTGATTGCATATTGAGCAGTTAAGGGTGTACCACAGAGAATTCGAATTGTGCTAGTTGATCTTTGGCTCATTCATTTGTGTATTATTTTACTGTTTGCTCACACAGCTTCTAGAGATGCTCTAGGTTACTACTTTATAGAGCTGAAATTTCTTATGTTCATATGAATTAATTACCGACTTTCTAATACAGAATTGTGTTAAATCCATCCCATTAGGAGGCTTCTGGATGTGTCCGTGGTTTCAAAGTTTTGGTAGTTCCATTGCCAATCATAAATCATTTTCTACAGAAGCCTCACCTTCAAGCGATAGACACGGTGAAGTCTTAGACCAGATCTTCTCAGACAAGAAGAATTCTACACTGTCCCCCGGTGAAAATTGTGAAGCTCACATTGATCGCCTCTGTAGTGCTGGTGACCTTGGAACTGCTTTTAGGTTAGTGCAGTCTGCACACTATAAAGATGTCTTACTCTCCGCTCACGCATACTATTTACTTCTAGAAGCATCTGCCGAAAAGAGTGACTTTGATATTTTATCTCAAAGTTTCAAGTATTTGTTGGTGTCAAGTGATTCTGTACCTCCAAAATTATTTCTGCCTGTTGCGAAGGCTTTTGCAAAGAAAGATGATGATGTATTCTTGTTGAAATTTGTGAGAGAAATTTCAGAATTAACGTTCCCGCGACATGTTGCTATTATGAACAAGATGATTTATGCCTTTGGTGACTATAGAGAAGTAGATAAGGCTCTGTTCATATTTGAGCATATGAAAATGTTGAATTGTGAGCCAGATTTGGTTACACATAACACTATCTTACACATATTGGGTCGGTGTGGTCGTGTAGATGATATGCTTCATCATTTTGCCCTTATGAAAAAGGTCCATATTATACCGGATACTATTTCTTATAATACGATATTAAACAGTGTAAGGAAAGTAGGTCGGCTTGATATCTGCTTGGCAATTTTCAAAGAGATGGGTGAGCAAGGGGTTGAACCTGATTTAAGAACATACACGGAATTAATTGACATTTATGGAAAGTCTGGTAATACTGAGGACGCACTTAGACTTTTTGATGAGATGAAGCATCAAAGAATCTGCCCATCAATCTATGTTTATCGGTCATTAATTCAGTGCTTAAAGAAAATGGGGAAACAGAAGTTAGCTGCTCAGTTCTCAAAGGAGATGGATGCACAGCTTTCGTTTCTTGTTGGTCCTAAGGATTTTAGAAAGAAAAGAAGATGACTTCTCAATGAAATAGTTTTTTATTCAGACCGGCTATCTCATGAAAAGCCTTATGGTTGACTTGGCAATTCAATCCTGGAACAGCTCATATGGCACTTGCTTTCGGTATGTTCTCAACGTCTCATATAAATATTTATCTTGCTCGCTGAACAAGATCTGTTGATGTGCTCAAACTCATGTCATACTTTCAAATTTTTGTAAGCAATTCAGTATCTAGTGAAGCAACATAAACTAATGCTTATTATAATATTTCTGAAGGAATTTTATCGGGCACTAATTGCACTTTGCTCTTTTAATAGTAGGTGAGGAAACTATGATAAGGTTGTGTGAAGCTGGTGTGGCTGCTTATCAGATGAGTATTTTCTGAGCTGATCAATCTCTGTTATGCAAATCTATGTGGAAAATGTTGATGTGAAAGTTTGGAGAAAAGTTGCCTGCAATCAAGGTAATGACAGCAAGACTCTTCACATACCATTCCGAAACTGTGAAGGAGCTGGATGATGTGCATCAATCGTTAAGGTCACCTTGTCTTGTGGTGTTGATCTCTTAAGATAATAGAAGCTGTTAGATTGCAGAATAGAAATGCGTAAATAATCTTCGCATGATATCAACTGACAAAATTTAAGTTTACAGGAACAGTAGGTGCGCAGAGAAAATACTGAGGTTCTTCTAAAAAGTAACCACACAATATTTGTGCAAGTTGATCACCATTGATATTCTGTATTTGTTTTCTTCAACTCTGGTGTACATGTTCAGAAATTTGATGTACATTTGGGTGAAAAGGTTAGATTCGATGGTTTCCAATCTTTATCTTTCTTTTTCATGTCACTTGGTTGTGCTGGATTTGATGTTAAGAAATGGTGCGTGTGTTTGGTTGGTTGGGGTGGGCGGGGGAAACGGGTGATTTTCCGGTAATGTTGGCTGGATACTCACTGTTCATGTGATCAGATGTCACCGTCACATAAAGCAGTTGATTTGGACAGGAATGATCATCACACTCAGAAGTGGTTATTGTGAAACTTGGAAAAGCAAGAAACAGGACACTTGTATAGCAAAGCAAGTGTTAAATTGTAAACCTGTGTCAATAAATGATATGAGCCTATTGCTACCAATCCTAGCTCAGGCAGTGGAAATGAAAGCAACATAAATCATGAAACAGAAATTGCCAGAACAAATCAGTATCTTAAAAAACAAGACACAGTTCTCTTTGGCGGAAATGTTGGTAATGAAAAGAAAAGCTTGGATCAAAGTCTTCAAATCTGGCTGGAATCCCTCCCAAAGATGAAGCGACGCCCCCAATCTGAAATGACTAGCACCCTCGTTCGCCAACTTACAAGCTTGCTGAAAAGGAATAACTGTTACTGCAGAAGCAGAGGTGGAAGAAATGAACACATGGTGGGTGACAAGACATACCTAGCATAAACTGAATACCAAAGCCACTGAGTGCTGTGACCTATTGAAACCCAGTCTCCCGGGAGTTGCGCAGCAGTTTGTTCTCCACCCAATGGTGCAAATTGTCCAAGGTGCTTGTACCTTAATCACTCGTATAAATCAGCAAAACAACCACGGAGCTTCTTAGCTACAAGAACTGGCCTCTGCAGATCGTTGGTTACCTGAATGGATGAAACCGATGCCTGCCCTCTTGCCTGAACCTCAGTGGACCTTCTGGATTAGTTTCACAGATCTCCATGCGGTTGAAACAGTCAGCGAGATAAGCTCCTTCTTGGTTAGCAACCTGATCATATGCAGAAGATATAAGGCCACGACGAATTACTAGAACAGAAAGATAAACAAACAAAAGATGTTTGCTATGCCTGTGCAGTTGCAGGAAGCATTTTCATCTGTGTGTCAACTTCAGAGAGCGCTGCTTTGAATTTTTCGATGTCCATTTCAGCATCATTGTTTGAATCCTTCAGCAACTGAACGAAGTCCTTTAACTGCTTCCTCTTCAGATGAATCTGCACTTGTGGATACCTTTCAATGATGTCGTTGATCACTTCTTTGAAGTCATCTACCTTCAGGGTACCAGAATTGTTCTTGTCCGCCTTCTTAAATATCACCGATATATCTTCCTGAATAAACAACCAGAGCATGAAGCTCAATTTAGATGCAAGTGCTCAGTAAAATACCATGCATTGATACCAGATCCCTTTTCAAAAGTTGCAAAACGTCGTGTTCTAATTCTTAAAGCCTCACTAGGCCTTGTACCAGGATTCTGATGCATACGGAAGAAATGATGTATGATAACCAGCACAAGCATGACAAAGGCTACAGATCCTTGCAACATAGATAAGAACCTGATAAATCTCAGGCAAAAACTCTCAAGCTAACTTCAAGAGTGTTTCTTACCATAACTTTTCGCTGGTTGATTGTGGCACAGTCACCCAAGGCATAAATGCTATCAGTACCTTCCACGCGAAGCCATTCATCAGTGGCTAGAACTCGTCTATTGGTCTGTAATCGATGGAAAATGATGCGCTCAAATGAGCGTTAAGTGATTCCAAGGAAGGCAAGAATTGAACAATAAAATAAAGTGGAGCTAATACCTGACCAATCTGCTTCATAAAATCCATAATAACAGGCCTTGTTCCAATACCAGTAGACCAGACAACCATTCCATAAGGCATTGCTTTGGTTTCATTGCTGCCCCTGTCCTTGGTGCAGATTTCCTTATCTGTTACCTTTACAACCATTGATCCAGTCTTCAGTTTGATTCCATCTCTTTGGAATTTCTCTTCAGCGAATTCGGTTATTCGCTTGTCAAACCTAAAAACAAAGTTCATCAGAATGATTAAGAAAATAATGCAAACTCTGGTATCCAAATGAACTAGAAAACCATTTTGAGACTGAATTAAGGATGCCTGCAGCCTACATGTTGAGAATATGATCTCCAGCCTCAAGAAGTGTTATTTTCACATATTGTTTAAGAAAAGGGTAAAGCTTGGCTAAATCCTCAGTCACATAATCATGAAGTTCTGCAGCGAACTCCACGCCGGTTGGGCCACCTCCAACAACTACAAAATGCAGGATCCTGTTTTTCTCTTCCTCGCCTACATTTGGAAGGCTCGCCCTCTCGAAACAGTCAATCACTGTCCTACGAATCCTTTGAGCATCTTCGATTTCCTGAAAGGAAACATTGAGAGCGGAACAATGCCAACAACTCTACTTACAATAGATCAATTAAACATTACCTTCAAAAAATGAGCATTCTCCACAACACCAGGGGTGTTAAAAGTGTTAGCACGTGCTCCCATAGCTACAACCAAGTAATCATAATCAAGAGTGAACTCTTCTGAACTACCAAGGCTGCTGTCTTTATTTGGCAGACAGTGCACCTGTTTGTTCTGTGTGTCAATCTTGCAGCATTCAGATTCCTTGAATTGAACATCAAATTTTTTCTGAAACAGAAATTGGTACTCATCATTTCAAGAAGCTCTACTCTTAAACATCAAACAATAACTTTATCCGAGTTGTAACGAAAGGAGTAAACCATGTACCTTGCGAACGATTCTGCGAATTGGTTCGACAATGCTTTGTGCCTCAACAGTCCCATTGGTGACACTTGGAAGGAGAGGAGTGAACGCGAAATAGTTGCGCGGGGAAACAACTTGAACATCATAGGAGGGGTGGTTCAGGTTCTTGAGAAAGCTGGTTCCAGCCCAACCAGTTCCAAGAACAACCACTTTCTTCTTCTTAACATCATGAGCATGGCTAGTTTGGACTAAACCGTCATCCGAGAAAGCTGCAACACCCGCGAGTCCCCCACCACTGCACCAACCCAAACAAATCAGAAACATGTATCACAAACATACTGTCTCTTTGATGAATTGCAAACAGATCAAGGCAGAAATAGTCAATAACATTTAAGTTATTTCATGATCTCTGATTCTCTATCATAATGCTGGATATCAACAAAATTCCATTTTTATGTCGTTTACATACATATCAAGATATATTTTCACATAGCCCCAATAAACAAGCATAAAATTTACTGATCAATGTATAGCCGATCCAATAGAAGATTTTTTTTTTTTTGATCAAGATGGCAGTACTGCCTAGCCAATTCATGCATGCATCGGAACAAATACATCCATAAAAATGTCTGAACGAAAACGTGTTCGACAAGTTACGTAGAAACAACACAGCATCCATGCACACATATAACAAATTCACACACAGAGAAAAATCATTAGACCTGACAGCGAGGATAACGAGGAATCTAGAGATTTGAGGATTTGCTTTGAACAGCCCTTTGGCCCTCTGGGAAAATGCATAGGCCTTCATCTTCTCTCCGAAATGCATTACCTTTGATTCCTCTAGGAGTATTATTCAGAAGATGAGGTGGAGTAATGTGCAGGCAATTCGTACAAAGACAGAGCTTAACTATAAATGTACAGATGAGTGAATGAGTAGTAATAGGGGCATTATGGTGTTAAGAGTGCCGATAATAACTGCACCTTACTAGTTACCATATGTTTTATTAGTATGTTGGGAATGGAGTAAACCGTCAAAGCCTATAAGATCGGGGATCGTGACTTAGTTTCCACAAAAATTTGCTGCATACCGCAAATGAGCACAAATTTAGGAAGCCTTTAGCTTGTTCAGAAATTACAGTAAAAATCCTACTAATATTTCTAAATGCGGGGATTCGGGAATGGATGGTATTAAGAAATAGAATAGTTTGTGAATATCACTTGTCTTTATAATATATTTCTTTTCCTTTTCTATATAAGTTTTCTTCGTGTCTCTATATATTGTAACAAAGTTCATGAATACAATCATGACATTATACCATTACTTTCTACATGGTAGCAGAGGTTAAAATCATGAAATCAATAACCCAAAATCCTTCTGCTGCCTTCCTCGGTCTACAGCCGCCACCGTAGTCCGCGTCCGACTCACACGCCGCCGCCACCACTGTCGTCCGCATGTCTGACTCACACGATGCCGCCAATCTCGTTGTACCTCGCTGTCCGATTCTCATATTGCCGATTTTCCGCCGTCGTTGTTGTGTGATTGCCTTCGCCGTTGCTGTGTTGCTGTTGTCGCCGATCCAGATTTCCCTTTTCCAGTCTGTCACGCTCCACACCCGAACTTCACTCGCAGCCGAGTTGTTCCTCTATTATCGATCCAATCCGATATGTCACTGCTACTGTTGTTATGATCTAATCTGATGTATACCTTTGAATCTAAATATGTTGCCCGCTGGTGCCCTCAGCCGCCGTTCGCCACACCGTCACCTCGGCGCTAGGATTTACGGCTGCGCCCTACGACTCCCCTACCCGATCTGATTTTGGCCCTTCTCTATCTGACGACCAATCGAGTACGTCCCTTAATTTATTTAATCACTTAAATTATCCTTCTGATCATGAGCAGGTAAGCCTACATTTCTTAGATTCTCGATTTAGGAAACTCATACCACCTGACTGATGACAAAGTTTCTCTTATTGACTTTACTGATGTTCTATTAATGTTCTACTGCCTGATGTGTTATCTACTACACAATATGTAGGGGTGGGAAAAAATTGAAAACCGAAAATCGAACTGAAAATTAAATTATCCAAATTTGAGTAATCCAAACCAAATTTAATATACGGTTTTTGGATATCCGAATTGAATAAATCGAATTCTGAATATGGTTTTTGGATCGATTTTGGACATTAAAATTCAAACCAAAACCCGAACCAAATACCGAATTGTAATTAATTAAATAATATATAATAATAAATAAATTTTAAAACAATAAAATTAAATTTATAAATAAATTTAAGTTGGAGGATCAATATTTATATTTAAAAAATATCCCCAAACTCTAATCACTATGTAAGTTTGGGGAAATAGGCAAATAACACAAATTACCCTGAGTAAGGTTGTGGAGTGATTGAAGGCGAAGGTGAAGGTGAATGTGAATGTGGAGTGTTTGAAAAATTGAAGAATGTGAAGGATTTGAAGAAAAATATTAAAATGAACTATCTTTCTTTAAATGCAACACTAAAATTTTTATGGTTGAATTTGTATTGTATTTGTTGGATTTTTATTTTGAAAACTTGATTTTGATGATGTGGAAATTAGATTAAATATTTTTATTTAATTTTAAATTAAGTTATACGATTTTAGAAATTATTTTTAAAAAATTACAATCAATTCGATTTATTCGGGTTGAATTCGGTTTCAAACCTAATTCTGAATTCGGTTCAGATAATTTGGGTTATTTGAGTTATTCAGGTCGGTTTTGTTTTTGGGCTTTTTAGGGGGCAAAACCGAATAACTTGAACCGAATAAATTGAAAACCGATTAAACCAAACCGACACCCACCCCTAACAATATGGTTCTTTGCATTTTATGGATATCACTCTTACTCACATGCTTTATATACCTACGCTACGATGCAACTTATTATCATACTCTAGATTGTTGTCTGCGTTAAAATGTCTAGCTTTGCTTACTAAAAATTATTGCATATTACTGAAAATCAGTACGAAAAAAGTGATTAGCGTAGGTGAATAGCAATGGGTTTATTGGCTTCGTTTGTTGGATACATGTGTTTAGTCTCATATCTCGTAGTCAGTTCCGACAGCTGCTTCAGTTTCTGCATCCTCATTCGATTTATGGCATCAACATCTTGGTCATCCATCCTTTATGGTATTTTCTTCTTGTCCTACTCTTGATTTTAGCACAAATAATACTTATATACCTTGCTTTGTGTGTCATAGAGCAAAGCAGACTAGACATAGTTTTCCTTTCAGTTCTTCAAATGCTAGTTTTTTGCTTGAATTGATACATTGTGATGTTTGAGGACCTTATATTTGACATTCCTCTAGTGGTGTATTTTATTTAATTTTACTATCGTTGATGATTATTCCCGAGATTTTTGGATTTATATATTTGTGGCTAAGTGAGATGTATCTTCCAGATTTATAGAATTTTGTAGTATGATCAAGAATCAGTTCAGTTGTACTGTTCGTCGTGTCCGTGCTGATAATGGTACATAAGTTCTTCCTTTGCGATCGTAATTCGCTAAATCTAGCATCTTATTTGAGACTTCTATGGTTGAGACACCACGGCAAAATAGTCATGTAGAACGCAAATATCATCATTTGTTAAATGTGGCTCGGGCTTTGCACTTTCAGGCTAACCTACCGATTGAATTTTGAGGAGAATGTATTCTTACTCCTGCTTTTTTGATCAGCTGGACACCGGCGAAATAATTCAATGATCATACGCCATTTGACCTCCTCCATGGATGCACACCGAATTACAAGTTGTTGCGTGTCTTTGGATGTTTGTATTTTTCTTCTCATCTTCCCATATTGGATGACAAGTTTGCTCCCAAAAGTCAATGATGCATATTTCTGGGTTATCTAGCTCGCAAGAAAGGCTATCACTTTTATGATTTGGAATCATGCACACTTTTTAATAGTCGTGATGCTAATTTTTATGAAGATCAATTTCTGTATTCTGCACCACCTACTCCTGTTTAGACTGCTCAAACCCCGACTACAAAATGGTTTAATGATCTTAGGCTAATACCAACCTGTTACGCCACCACCTCGTCACCGATCCCCGATGCAACCGCCCAACCTTTCGCCGGTGCCTCTTTATCATAGTGGACGTCGGCAGCTGCGTCTCTTCTCTTTGTTGTGCCTCTTTCACCGCTAGATGGAGTTGTCTCCGTACGTGATCAACCAACTTTGGCTAGGCCAAACCCTTCGCTGCATGTCGCAGTCGAGCCTTCTTCAGCACCGCCACATGGGGCTGCCTTTAATTCACCACTGCCACGGCTCCACCGCTGCCAAACGCTTCTCCTGGTCAGCCTTCTGTGTCTCCTGATTTATCTGCTCGTCATAATATGTGGGATCGTCGCCTTTTTGCTTATCTGAATGATTATTTCTGCTTAATTGCTTCTGCTAAACCCCTTTCATTGCTACGCTCACTCCAACGCCATCACTAACCTCAGGTATTGCTTATATTTTAACTAATTATGTAAATTGCAATTAATTTTCTAGTTCGTATTCTAGATTTTTTAATGCAGTAACTTCTAGTGAAGATCCTACCACATATTTTAAGGTATCGAAGTATGTTGATTGACGTGATGATATGGCTGACGAGATTAGCTTCAATTCCTCCTGATAAGACTGCAATTAGGTGCAAATGAGTTTATCATACCAAGTTCAAATTTGATTGCTCCATTGAATGTCAGAAAGCTCGTCTGGTGGTTCTGAGCAATCGTCAGATTGAGAGAATTGACTATACTGAGACATTTGCTCCTGTTGCAAAGATGAGTTTATTTCGCCTACTTCTATTTATTGCAGTCATTTGTGGTTGAGAACTTCATCATATAGACGTCCATAATGCTTTTATGCATGGTGATCTTCATGAAGAAGTTTTCATTCGCTCTCCTCCTTGTTACACTCCCCCCCCCCCCGGGGGGGGCG
>JAULKM010000011.1:6769668-6795568 GCA_032355605.1 Rubia tinctorum | reverse complement strand
ATCCGCCGGAACTGAGCTTGGATTTCAGACCAACGGCGCCGGTTATGGAAGTAGGCGGCGAAAAGGAGCGTACTTGGATTCCGAGGACGATCAGCGACTTCATCGGGGAGGTTTCTGGCGCCGGCGCCGGTGGCGTACGGGAGAAGCTCTCCAAGGTTGAGGATTATGTCGGCAGGCTGGATGAAGAAATGAGGAAGATCGACGCCTTCAAGCGCGAACTCCCCCTCTGCATGCTCCTCCTCAACGACGGTGAGTTTTGTTTCGAAAGGTTTTGTTTTCGTGTCTGAATTCGCGTGATTCTTATGTGTTTTTGTTTTTGGTTTTTGGATTACAGCTATTAGGACTCTGAAGGATGAATCGATGAGGTATAAGAACACGGTGAATGCAGAGCCCGTGTTGGAAGAATTCATGCCGATCAAAAAAGATGATGATGGTGGTAAAAAAGAAAAACTTACTGTTGATGTTGAGATCAACAAGGACTGCAAGGATAAAATGAGTTGGATGAGCTCTGTGCAGCTATGGAACAGTGAGAATCCATCCCCGAAACCTGATTTTCAGTTTAAAATCGGGGAGAGTTCGAAATCAGAATTCAACAGAAAGGTACTTATAGTTTAGTTATAGTTATAGAACTGGTGGAAAATGTGATTGAACTTTGAATGCTTATGTGTTTTGTGATATTTGATTCAGAGGGTTGTGGATGAAGAGGTTAAGGATGATTTCTTCAAGTCTTGTAAAACTCAAGCGCAGGCAAGGGCTTTTGTCCCTTTCAGTGGATTTGAATTGCCAGGAGTTCCTAGGCTTTCGCTGAATCCTCCGGTAGCGAAGAAACCAATGGCGGATTTAGATGTTTGTGGTAATCTTGATTCTAAAGTTGGTTCTGGCAGTATCCGAGGTGTGTCTTGTTCTGTGCCGAGTGTTCAGACAGATATCCGGGCTTTGTCTCAGGAGCAACAGCAGTCGAATTCAAGGAAGCAACGAAGGTGTTGGTCACCCGAGTTGCATCGCAGATTTGTTGATGCTCTACAAAGGCTTGGAGGTTGTCAAGGTTAGAACTCCAACCCTCGTGCTAGAAATTGAACTATCGTTTTGTTTGCCTCATGAATTGTCTGGATTGTGTTATGGATTATTCTTCTTGATTGTTTTGATCCATTTCATTCGTGTTGGATTTTGACTCTATTAGTCCTTAGTATTGCTGGTTGATCAATGTTGATATGTATGAAAAGGATCCTCTGAGACATGCTGAATGTTCTATATTCTGATAGGGACTTGTTGAAAATGTTGTTGAGGTTGTGAAATGGTCTTTAGGTTGAGTTTGTGTTTATCTTGTTAGATTGACCTTTGAATCCTTCTTACAGTTGCTACACCAAAACAAATTAGAGAGCTGATGCAAGTGGATGGTCTAACCAATGATGAAGTGAAGAGCCATTTACAAGTGAGTTTAGTCTAGGTTTACATTTACATCAAATTTGTCTGCATTTTGACAGAATTCGGAACTGATTCTATCTGTTCATTCGCGTTTCAGAAATACCGCCTTCACATGAGAAAGCTTCCATCACCAACACGCAGCGCTGCAAACAACCAATCCCTCATGGTCTTGGGAGGTCTCTGGATGTCCCAAGAACACCACGGTGAATTGTCGAAACAAAGCAACTCGCAATCTGGTTCTCCCCAGTGCCCCTTACAGTTAGGCGGCGGTGCCTCTATGGGCACATCCATGACAGGAGGGGACAGCGGAGGTGATAGCATGGAGGACGACGGAGATGAAAAATCAGAAAGCCACAGCTGGAAAAACCACACCGTCCTTGCATCTTAAGGTGACGACGATGATGTATAGCGCACCCTCCTCGTTATATTGTTCGTGGGATCATGACGGATTACTCACTTGCTCGATCATCATATGTGTAGATTGATGGATCTTGAACTAGAGGAGTGTTTGTAAAATTTTGCAGGAATAGATCATAGAGATGAATATATCAACTTTTTTTTCAATATACATTCTTTGTGTGGGTTTGGGATAGTTGTTCCAAATGTTCCTCTTCATAAGCACATCCTTGTTTTGGATTAAGGATATGTCCATTTATCATAAAGTTCTTCATCACATTGTTCTTGTTGTTCACTGTCTCATAAAAATGGTTAGATTGTGGTATGTGAGTATAATTCAGGCGTATTCACCGTTCTTTTCAACTGAAGTGATCTCAACTGAACTGAATTATGTGCCGGAAAAGTCCCGAGGTGAAGTGCAGTTAAGTCGAAAAGAATAAGGGCTCTAAAGAGATTATGATAAGTGTGATTAGAAGTTAGAAATGTTGGTATCTTTAGAGGGAAGATAGATGCCCTTTGAAAGAAGGGATGCCTTGTAAGAATGGGCAAAACCAAACCTTAAACTTTTGTCTGTGAAAAAGGAAGGTGTATTGGTCTGCCTACATTGCTTGACCAGCAATTTGGAAGCCGGTTGCATTGTTTAATGAATGAACAAGTCCAAGCCGAAATTTCCATGCCACAAAGTAATACTATTGTTCAAGGGATTGCTTAAAGACATGGCATGATCTGGAAAGAATCATACCCTTTTTGAATGGAATGGAGTGTTCCAAGTCCTTGTTTTGAATTTGATAATCATGATGATTATTCAATGTAAACAATAGTAAAAAAAAAATCATTCTTGACATTAGTTTTTACATTTTTTAAACTTAATTTTATCAGAACAGGTTTCTTGATATAAAGTTGATTCAAATATTAAGGTGTCGGTGTTAAGAGAACGTACATGTAGGATGGAATCTAGATGGTGTTTTGTTGTTTAATTAATGGAGGTGCATGATTATGTGAATATGTTGGTTTGTCCTCATCTTTGTGGTTAAAGGAGGCATTTGCGTACTTAATTATAATTGTCCACCCCAGTGGAATATTCGACGCCCCTATGAATAATTATGAAATCCACATGGTGGTAGAGTAATGTTAGTTGGTTTTAATAAGTTTGGTACCAATAAGCATCTGCCTAATGGTTTTAATGAGTTAGATGTCGAATATTAAGATCTCAAACCTTTTGATGTCTGTTGTGTAATCATACTTAGTAAGTAGTTTCTGTATAATTTTTTATTTGTCGTTATTACACGTAGTTAAACACATTAGCAGTCAAATATTTTTTTTGAATATAGTAAAAAAAAATTCCCTAAAAATTAGGGACGGGAAGGAGTATATAAACTTAAGAATGGTGGGTTGATTTGAAAAGAATAATAGAAGGTTGGTGCTCCCTTTGTTTCTTTATTAGTGACACACTTTTCTTTTGAGTTGTTTATTTTATATTGACATACTTTCTATTTTTGGTAAGATTATTTCAATTTCATCCACTCATTCTACTTTTTACATTCTACATTCAATTTCATCCGATCATTTTATTTATCTAAATCCAATTATTTAAATCTATAGTGCCACTTGTAAATAAACAAAGAGTATAACTTTAGGGGCAAAAAAGGAGAAGAGAATAATTGGAGAATGGTTGGAGAATCTTGACATTGACGATGAGAAGCAGAAAGCTGGGGTCATAGTCCAAGTCTAACCCCACTTTACGGGTGCTTAGATTAACAAACACATTTTACTGTTTCCGGTTCACTAATATTGTCTCACTTACTTTTGACTATTGAATTTAGGAAGGTAGAATGAGTGATTGACAATTCATTAACATAGTAAAAAAATCAAATTAAGTGGATGAAAACAATCTATAATTTGTCCAAAAGAGAAAGAAATTAATATTAAAAAAATTATCTTAAAAAGAAAAGTGAACCAACGTTAAAATATCGAAGGGAGCACTAATTTAGGGTCAATAAATATGAATTAGTCCCACACCCACTACTTAAACTATAATATCTCCTCTCAGATTCCAACATAGCCGGTGCAAAAAATTCAAATTGCTTTCTCCATAATTTATCTTCGTCTACCTAACCACTTGTCAATCTTCTACACAGAATTATGTGATAATCCCTTCGGTTCCAATTCAATTTGCCAAAAATAAAAAATAGATATTCCGACTATTCTAACAAGAATCGTCATGATAATAGATCATATTACTTATTTTTACCTTTTAAAATTAATTAATTTTGACTAAATGAACAGTTCTTGTGCAAATAGATCTTGGGACAGAGGGAGTACTTATTTCAATTTAATTGACTCCGCAGACTAAAAGTCCTTAAAAATATACTCCATTCATCCCAACAGTTTTGACCGATTTACCTTTTTACGATTTTCAACAATCTTGTTTGTACGTCAATATCTCTGGACACCTGTAACAATTCTGCATAAAAAATTAATATTTAAAAATTAGATGTTAAGATGAATCTAACAATATTTTACATAATATTTTTATTATAAATATATTAATTTATATTATGGTCAAAATTTATCAAATTTAACTTGAAAAAAATTAAATAGACCAAAACTGGTGGGATGGAGGGAGTATTATGTACTCTGCTGTATTTCATACTTAAATGACGAACGTAGTGAAGTAAGGAGAAATTAAACATGATAGTACTTCCCTTCCCGGTTCTATTTACATACTTTTTGGACATTATTCTCTATCAAAATTTAACCATATATTTAATAAATATATGAACAACAATATTATCATGTATAATATTACTGAATTCGTCGTAACAAGTTTTTAAATATCAACATTTTATTTACCAGTATTATAAATAGATAAACATATTCACGGCCAAACACGTTTTTAACTATGTGATAATGATTGCTATGGAAATAGAGATGGGTCGGGAGTAATTTTTCTTTATACCTTCATACAAAACTTTATTTTTAAAAATTAAAACTGTTTTAGTTTTGTATATCTGTTCATATAATTTTTCTCCATTAATAGGTATGGCTATTTATATTTTCTTAATAATTATGGTATCTCTTCTCCTTGTATTGGAATCATAGTTTTCTATCAAGTTATGATCCTTATCGTATATAGTATTAAGTCGTAGCTTTATCTTTTAAAAATGTGAGACTCTCAACACATCCATCATGTGCATTGGTACTATTTATCACGTAAACGTGGATATAAAGGGGTTGCAACCAATAAGTGGGAATATACGTCAATTGGATCGATCAGACAAACTTTTGGCTCTAATCAGGGGCGGAGCCAAGCAGGGCTGGAGGGGGCTTCAACCCTCCTCCCCCCAGCTGAATTTTATGAGAAATTTGGGGGTAAATTTTTATAAAAAAATTTCCAGCCCCCTCTAATATAAAGAAAATTTGGATTTTTTTTTTACATATCAACCCCCGCCACTAATGTCTTCTGCCTCCGCCCCTGACTCTAATACCACATTAGAGTCATAAACCTTTATCCCAAAATCTATTAATATTGTATAGAGGTGACTCGTTATCTTATATTACGTAATAATGCCTCGTTAATACCTTCTCCGAGTGACCAACTTACCTTGACCATAACAATCTGCAAAAGTAAAGAAACAGTTAGGATGCAGTCGAGATTGCTCTCGAGACTAAACTTTGATGATGAAATTAGTTGGATTAGAGATGGTGTTTTATTGAGCAGTGAATAATGAATTGTGTATTGAAGAGATAATGCACCCCTTTTATAGAGGTTTCCCAGACTGAGTGGACATCGACATGCCCACTCCGTATCAGGGGAGGCGTGCACGTCGAGGATGTCAGGGAAATGCACGCCTACCCTTTTTCCCGGTCCACTTGATTCACCTACCTTTAATCCTGCTTCATCACGTTCTTTCTCATTATTTACTTGGACGGTTGAGATTTAATCTGTCTAGTACGTTTGAGATGCTTTCCCCGTGTAGGTGGAACATCACACCTTATCATTAAGCCACAACTTTGTCCTTTACCAATGTGGAACTCTTAACACCTTGCGCATGTGTGAGGTTTGTTCCACCGACTAATTTGTGATTTGGTAAGTAGCTCATGGTTTGAATTTAAATTTCATTATATTCATACTTTAGAGTTGAATCTGATCACTTGTTCATGCTTAAAATTAAGTGTTATTACGGGTGCAGTAGATCAATGTTTGACATAGTAACACCGCCGCATGGGATGCTTGTATCTGCCTAACAATCACAACTTTTACGAGAAAAACGCTATTATCTTTAAAGTCGTTATTACCATTTCCACCGAATATATAATTTATGGTAGTAAAAACGATAAGTATGATTCCCATATAATATACCTACTCTAGTAGTAGATTAACTATATCCAATGTCAATTTCACTTATAGAACTCGACACTAACATTATTCCAGCAATTTTACAAATGTTTTGATTTTTAATTAATCGTGTTAGTCCACCACCCTTACATACGTGGTAAATGCATTCTTGGATTCCAGTCAACTCTATTGGTTGACCAATCTCAAAAGGATAAAATAGTCATTTTTCACATTTTTGCATGATGAACCATGTTTCACCAAACGAGTTGTGAACCAATGTGGTGGGACCTGGGAGCACTTATCCAAATGAATTCACACGACAAAATGGGGAGTCCCAATCACACTTTGGTGAAAGATGAAAGAAAGGAAAGAGGGAATCTTATAGACAAGAGAATCATGTGAAGATCCATGGTCCCTTGGTGCCATGAGTGCAAGACTCCAGTCATCCCATCCCTTGCGTATCTAACCATCCATTTCTTGCCTACTAATCATCTTTATGCTCTCTCCGTACCAACCCAAATTACCCCTTCATCACTGCACATTATTCGAGATACATATTTTACCATTGATATATTTAACCACGTATAATAACGTTGAATAAAAAATTATTTTATAAAATCTACTTGTTACGACGAATACAACAATATCACATACAATAGTATTATTTCTTATATATCTGTTTAAATATGATATCAAAATTTAATAGAGAATAGTGTTTTAAAGTATGTGGATAATTTGGGTTGGTACAGAGAGGGAGTATTATTTTATTTTGAGATTGGAAAATTGTATGCCCTAGCATTGTTACTACCTCCGTTCAGCTATGTTTGACACACTTTTTAGTCAACTTTCTTAAGTCATGTTTGACCAAAAATTTCATGTAATATATAAGTAATAATATTATCATGTGAGGTATCGCTGGATTCTTCGTAGCATGTACTTTCCAAATATTAAAATTTTACATGATATTAACATACGTAACAAAAGTTATTAATGGTCAAACATGCCTTGAGAAAAAAGGCAAAAAAATGTGTCAAAACTCTTTTGAACGGCGGGAGTAGTAGAATTTTTTTTACAATTTTCAATAAATATGTTTGACCGTTAATGTGTTTAATTATGTATAATAATAATTTTAAAAAAGTCAACATTTAGAAACTATTTATTACGATGAATCCAACAATATCACATATGATAATATTGTGATATTGATAATATTAATGTTTATATATCTATTCGGTCGAAGTTTGACAGTGTTAGATGTCAAATAGTAAAAGTGCAGCTTACTCTGGGACAGGGAGAGTATAATAATATTATGTTCTTTATTCTTTCAGAAGTACCCAGAAATTCCATCTAGTGTTAAATTAGTGATTAGTGATCAGGGAGATATATGTTCCAGTTATGATATTTACTAGACTTAATATTGTAAAAATCAATAGGCTACGACAGCACATACATCGAATGATGGGGGAGAATTTAGAGTTAAAAATTGCTCAAAAGTAATTTAAGGGTGGTTCATGTCGATCACTAGGCTAAATATTGCTGTTGAGACAAAAAGTATATGTGGAAGTGTGTGGACTTTAGTCCACATAAGTCGCAATGAAATTTCACAGAACATTGTTTGTCATTGCTTCTGAAGAAGCAGGACGAAGGAAGAATCATATACAGTAGGACCTTATGCAAATATATTTCGCCACTTTCACTTGCAGATATTCTAAGAAACTCAACTAAAGCGAAAATGCAAGGAGCATGAAATGAGAGAAAGAAGAGTGGTAAGAGTTGTTAGGATGTACACATGAAGGTGCAGTCTACAAGGCACGATGTGCAGAAACATAACCCTCAAATTCGACTTGAATCACGCCCGAAAATGAATCTCCTTGCCCAATCAAAGACCACCAATACTCTTGTGCGCCAGCTTACTTGCTTGCTATAAGCATAACGGGGAGTATCAGAAACATCCAGAAAGCAAAACCGAAGTTTTTCAAGTGTGATACTTCACTGTTGCATGAAACTAGATGATTTTTACCTTGCATACACAGAATACCAGAGCCACTGTGTACTACGTCCCATAGAAACCCAGTCTCCTGGAAGTTCTGCTGCCGCTTGCTCTCCACCTAAAGGAGCAAATTGCCCAAAATGCCTATATCTGATCAACATAGTCAGGCGTCGTCAATCTATCAAGTATGCCATAAGCGGAGTTCAGGTGCATACAGTTATGCCTACATCTATTCAACATAACCAGGCATCAATCTATCAAGTGTATCGCAAACGGGATTTTAGTACATACAGTTTCTTGCGACATCCTCATGTCAAGGGATTTTATAGTGTTTTTTCGGAGATAGGGGACGTTTAATGGAGAAGGCAGCAGGAAGATTATGTTTAAAACTCAGACGTAATCGTCTCGTTCTATCAGTTGCAGAGAGAGAAACAAAATAGGAATACAAAATAAAGCAGATGAGCCCAACTTTTCCTGATCCCTCAAAACTTGCCTAGGACAGTGAACTAATCTACCTGTAGAGTCAACTAGTGATTTCTACAAAAGCTCCAGACCAAATGCAGCTAGCTAATCATGCCTCGCATATGCAATGATATGCTTCAAGCCTTCAACGGTTCGAATCTGTGACTACCAAGTCACACACAACAACTTCATTGTTGCAACAAGGCTCCCTTCTCAACTACTAATTTTATTTTTCTGAAATAAAAGAATAGTAAAAACAATACAATCCAGGGAAGAGAAAAACATACTGGAAAGGGCGAAACTCATGGCGCCCACCACTTCTGAAGCGTCGAGGACCTTCTGGACTATGCTGACGTTTTCCCCAAAGGTTCAAGCACCTAGCAAGATATGCACCTTGTTGAGCAGCTACCTATCATACCAAGATTAGTTGAATAGGAAATTGAACATAAACCAAAGGATATGAGCACTGAAGAAGGAAACGGAAGTACCTGTGCAGTGGCTGGGAATCTTTTCATCTGTGAATCAACTTGACAAAGAGCATACTTAAACCCTTCAATATCTATCTCTTCTATATCATTTCCCTCAGCATCCCTCCACAAGTCTATCAATTCCAACAAATGCTTGCTTTTTAGATACAATTCAACTTGCGGATATCTAATCATAATGTCCTCAATCACTTCCTTTAACTCTTCAGATGTAAGGGTTCCAGAATTATCTTTATCTGCTGCTTTAAAAATCTCTGCGGTATCTTCCTGAGGAATAATGGTTGAAACCAAATGGAAGAGGACAAATTCATAAACTGCAACATCAAAGAGTTCAAAGAAAAGTAATGTGACTGCGTGAAATGCGTGAACAGGCAAACCAAAGAAACTAATATAGATTTTACTAGAGTACTCTTCCCCCTTTCGGTCAATTAGTCTATAACGTCGCTTGCAGAGCAGATATCTTTTTGACATAAAGACTTCTCATTATTCCCAGTTTTTTATTGCTTTTTTCCTTCAACGGATGTTCCATTATTTCACTCAGATTTTTTGGCGAACTAAACCTCATGATTGGGAAACTGCATAGCAGACATGATCCAGGCTGTTAGACATCAGAAACAGTTCAGACAAGACGTCGTGTCAACACCCCAAGTAGGCCTAGTGGCTGAAACACCAACATGTTCCATTCTATAATAAGCATGAATATTCATCCGTTTCCGAAAATATTAGGTCAAATATTAAACAAAGAAGAATAAAGTTTTGAAAATTCATATGACCTCTTTCAAATATGCGGCCACTTATTCAAGAAAAAGCTCTATCGTTACTAAGTGGGAACAGGCACGTTGTTGTTTCTAACTATTGAAAAATTCAAGGGAAGCAATAGAGGATCATATACCCTGATCTGTTTCTGATCCACAGTTGCACAATCTCCAAGAGCATACACTGCTTCACAACCCTTTACTCGCAACCATTCATCAGTTGCTAGAGCGCGTCTATTGTCCTGTAAATAGGCAGATTTGATACATGTATTTATGAGCAGCGTCATTGAGTTATAACTAATTGGTAGGAAAATCACTACAATATGTAACTAACTCAAGTCATAACTCATTTTACTGATAGGAACTTGCTGAATGTGGAATAAGCAACAACATTAAAGTTGATCTCTTACCTGGCCAATTTGTTTCATAAAATCCCCCACGACTGGACGAGTGCCAATCCCTGTGGACCAAACCACCAAACCGTGGGGCATTGAAGCATCTTCTCCAGTCAGCTTCATTTTCATGTTTATCATAGTATCCGAAACACTCACGACCCGACGCCCAGTTAAAACTTCAATGCCATCTCGCTGGAACTTCTGCTCAGCAAATGTGCTAATTCTTTCATCAAACCTAGACATGATATGAGAATAAGCCAGTTTTAGAAATAATGTTTTCCAGAACAGTGGCTGAGTGTTTGAAGTCCTACTCATACTATAAGATTTCATTTAGTGGACCACAAAATTCATAACTGGAGAATTTTGATTGTTCTGGATATCCATGTGATGGGTAAAAGATGAACTGGAAGATATGTACATAGCATCATAAAATAACCTAACAGTAGAGAGGAAAAAACTTTGTAGACTGGGTTTTCATTTTGCAGTGGCAGTGTGGAAATTTAGTGAAAGAAAACTAATAAATGGAGTTTTCAAGAAGTTTATTTATTCTTTACCCTTTTCCCCCTATAGGAGGGAATCACCCAACCCAGAGGGACGAGAAAAAAGTGGCCTGGAAAATGAGGATAACAAATTACATAGAGAAGGGGTTATCTATCCTCAAATTGCCAATAATACCTATGAGCCACAAAATTCCTTTTTCAGTTGTAATTTGCTAATTAATTTTAGAGATACAAAGGAACAGCTATTATTCATGTATGTGTAAAAGGTCTAGACCTTTTAAACCAAAGAAGGCTTAAAGATAAAGTACTCGACTATGTAACAGAAGTAAAGAATTTTATAAGTAACAAAAATATTTAGTTCAGGAGTAAACATTGTCACTCATCAGTGGGCATTGGAAACAGCTGAACAGACTGAAAACTTACATGTTTGATTAAGTCTCACAATGCCTAACCTCAGCAGGTAAATTCAGTTTGATAAAAAGCTTATTTACTGCTTAAAGGCAACTGAACAGACGGATCCTTTTGCTAAAATAGTAAGGAACAAGAGAATTATGCCCAAACACTCATTCTTCTAGATGATGTTAACTCAAGGCAAACTGTCGACAGTGGAGAGAGTGCCATCTTTGGACTCTTTGGACATTAAGGTGGATAATGTACAGTGTTACCCACCTGTGTAATCAACACCAGGAAACAACACTGCACATATTCATCAAATTAAAAAAAAATCAAAATCTGTTGAAGGTACTGAGACTGCCACAATTAAAAAATTCCAGGGATCTCAAGAGTTTCTGAAGAAAATGCAAGGTAGAAACAAAGGCGAGATTTTGCTCTCTGTGTTGCTGCCCAATATCAATTTTTGCTGGAAAGGAACCGAAGGGATTTCTAGCAACCCCAAGTGCAATTTGAGGTGCTTGGGCAGAAGATTGAACCAGAATGTCTTATGTGGAAAGCTACCCAAGATCTCTAACTAGTGAATGTGTTTACTGATGTGTTTTGGTTAGAAAATTTATTTTGATTTGTTGTATTGTGCTAACTGGTTATTTGTGGTAGGATTTTACCAGCTACATATATAACAATAGCCTAGTTTCATTTACAATGTTCTGGTTTGAAGTTAGAGCTTAAACTTTATGTGAACTCTCAAAATATGTACTTAATTTGATGGAAAAATGAAGAAAAAGGTTTCAACTTTCATCACCATCACTTACTCTATCTGACTCAGAGTAGATATGAAACTTTGAATGAGCAACAAAACCAAGGACAACAGAAGATAATTAATAAACACAAGATCAGTTTCACAGACTATAAGTAATAAAGAAATGCACCTCAATAATTTGGCAATGCCAGAAAAGCAAATTCAAATATGCAGGAAACTGATACTCCTCAATTAAGTTTTTTATTGAATTTTTTTTTCACCCAAACAGAGAACAAGGTAGTAGGAAAGGACAAAACTGGATGAGTCGTGAAGAAGTTTCTAATCATAAAAGCAAGCAAACCAAGATTAAAGGAACTCAGACAGAGCTCCTGTGTTATATGCTTGCACATTGGCAGGAACCTCAACGCAGCTAAGAAAATTCCATTTCTTGCACTGATAAGCATGAATTTTGGGAATAAAAGATGCAGAATATTGAAATTGGTTAGCAAAGTTAATATTCCTAAGGGGCTCCATTTCAAGATGTCAAGAAACAGTCAAGTGAAAAAGAAATGTCTTACGTATTCAATATATGGTCTCCAGATTGAATCATTGTTATCTTGACTAAATCTTTTACTCTGGGGTATATGTTGATCAGATCTTCATGGACAAAGTCATGTAGCTCTGCTGCAAATTCTACTCCCGTTGGCCCCCCACCCACAATAACGAAATGGAGATTGCTTTTCCGTTCCTCTTCATCTAAATCTGGAAGAACAGATTTTTCAAAGCAATCAATAACAGATCTCCGGATTTGTTGAGCGTCTTCCACTTCCTGAATGGCAATACATAGACAATTTATAAGTCAAGAATTCAAAACCTTGAGATAATCCTTCTCAAGTTAGAAAGCCAATCATCCCACAAGCTGATAACCAAACTATTGCTTCACTCTGGTGAATGGAAAAACATTTACCTTCAAAAAGTGGCAATGCTCCAACACCCCAGGTGTGTTAAAAGTATTAACTTCAGCACCAACAGCAACTATCAAATAATCATATTCCAAATTAAACTCATTCTTTCCCACTAAGTTCTCAACAACAGACTTGCAGGAAACTCTTTTATTTGCTACATCGATCTTCAGGCATTCCGCTTCCCAGTACTGAATTTCACCATTTTTCTGCAATCAAATTGGAAATGGAAGGAAGGGGTGGGAGGAACGAAGGTAAATTGCTTAGTATTATCATTCGGTTTGCAGGGAAAACGAGACACTGTATTACAAACAGAAAAATCTATAATGCCAAGGAAAAAGATAAAACAAAACAAGCATAGTACACTTATACATACATTCATATTTCCAACAGGTCAGAAAGATGAGCATGACAGATTTTTCTACTTCCGTGGTATGCTTTACCTTTTTTATAATCTTCCTCACAGGCTCTACTATGCTTCGTGCCTCAACAGTCCCACACGTCACGCTCGGTAGCAATGGAGTGAATGCAAAGTAATTCCTTGGAGAGACAACCTGCACATCATAGGAAGTGATATCCAGATCCTTGAGAAAGCTAGTGGCAGCCCATCCTGTTCCAAGCACTACCACCTTCTTCTTTTTCGGTGATTGGTCAGTGATTGCCGCCTTGCTCTCTGGTTGGGAATGTGCGTATGCAAGGAGACCTCCACTACTGCAAAACAAGGGGGGGAAATCAGGCATCCGTTAGGAAAAATCCTGTCCAGACATGGCCAATTATGAGAGCAGATTACACTCAACCCTCTGTTTGTTTGCAGGGTACAGAAATCCAATCCACGGTATAGAAATGGAATTAGGCTTCCATTTCCATATCACGGATTCCATGCAAACAAACAGACACCTAACAACAATTCGAGTCCTATTTCATTCACAGTTTGAAACTGCAAGCATCCGGATTCCACCCGAATTTCCAGTTTTGGTCGGACCTATGGCAAATGTGAAAGCTTCTAGAAATGGAAAACTTTACATTCTCAGCGAAAAAGAGAACCTATGTATTGCATAAATAGGGATAAACAAAAGGTACATATGATAGGGCCACTTTTCAAAGCACAAAGGCAGAAATGTTATTTATGAAATTCATAAAAGGGGAAACTTTTATGGTAGTCTTCTGAGACAAAAAGTAAGGAAAGGGAACACAGAAGGATTGTAAAAACCTGAGGGAGCAGATGATGATGATTTTTGAGGCATAATTAGAATGGTCGTGAAAAGCCCTTTGCAGGCGGAGGAGAGCCTTCATCTGAATTGTCGTCGATGAAAACAGTTTCTTATTATGATGATGATTATGATGATGATGAAGAGTAGAGGTCAGTGTTACGCAGATGCAAGCGCCATTTTGCAGGAGTGGGAAATATGTTATTTAGTGCTCCCTTTTCTAACATTTGCCACTTTTCCTCTGTGACGACCTATTTTGCAGGGCAATCATTTTAAGAAACATGTTTCACCGTTAATATCTTCACTTACGTATAATTTCAGTAAATAAAAATTTGATATTTAGAAACTATTTGTTACGACGAATTAAACAATACCACATATGATAATATTGTTGCTCATATATCTATTCAAATATGATGTCAAACTTTGATAGAGAATGGTGTCTGAAAAGCACCTAATGCAATTTAGGCTGGGACAGAGGAAGTATTGGCTCATTTTTCTTTTTTGAGAAATTTTAGCTTGTTTTTATCCACTCAATTTACTTTTTATTCTTTGAATACCTTCTTATTTCTTAACCACTAATTTTAGTAAACCGGAGGGAGTAGTAGAAGTTGGGGTGCCGTGACGCGTGGCAGTTATTGTTGGAAGTTCTCCGCTGGGAGCGGTGGTACCATCCCATTTCTGTCCCCCCTTGCGCTTCGTTTGTCGTAAATTTCTTCCAAATATTTACAAACTTCACGGGATTGGTAATATTTGTTTTTCATAAATGTAGTGGTTATTATAGTTCTTTTTTTAAAATATTTGATTACAACTACTACTCCGCGGCGTATTCCTTTTGTTCAAACTCAAACCATACACTTGAAAATGACTTGCAGGATAACAATAATTAGAGATGTGTAAATAGAATAGTTATCCTCCATCTGTCCATGCTCCCACTCTAAAGAGAGAAAAATAATTGGAATATTTTTCAAGAGAAAAATTATCTTTGCTATGTAAAATTTTGTTTTACCAAAATTTATCAATTATATCAACTATGTTTCAACATAGATTATCTAACCAACTATGTAAAAAAAAATATGTAAAACATGAAAACAATACTTAGTTACTCAGTTCGGTGAAAACCACCTACATCTACGGGGTCTGGCCCAATTCAGAATAAATACATTAATAGGAAAGAAATAGTACAATGCACATCATACAACTATACTTATCTTTTTTAATTACAACATGTGAATTTTTGCAAGCTCCCCTTGTTATCGATCCGCTTAGTCGGACTCCCTCTGACATCGATACTCTTCGATGTTGGATCTCCTCCTCCCGAGAAATTAAGGCTTCCGATTCTGAACTTAGATCAATATTGTATTGATCATGTTGGAACACAAATGAAGTCTCTCGGCTACTATAGATGTATAAAATTTGGATGCATATTTTCTTCTTTTAAATCCGTAAGTAGCTCAGCCAGAATATCCATCTATATAAAGCCTTCGCACGCATCAATCTCTGTGCGAATAGAATTCTTTCTCCATAAAATATTCTGATAACAATCAAATCCCTTGGAGATGAGAATTATCAAATCTATCCCCTTAAAGTAAGGATTCAAAATACTCCATCCATATCTTCCATAAATCTAATCCAATCTCATAAATATATGAATTGATATATTTTGCAATCAAATACAACCGGGCGGAATCTATACTTCTCAGATTCCACATCAACCTACATTTTCTCGCAAATCATTCCAAAATCGATGTTACAACACAACATTTCATATTTGCATAATTTTCACAAATTTCCAAATTAAATAATTCTAGACTTTACAATCTTCCTATTTGGCATTTTTTGGACTCATCAACCTTTTTGGATTTTCAAATCATCAACTATGCTAATAGAACAATCAGATCAATATGGATGTTGACACTAAAATTTAACTCCCCCTAAATCTCACAACTCTAACCAATAATCATCAACACCTACGTTGGAACATCAAATAGACAGTCATAAAGAAACAAAGTTTCAGGAAAAAAATAATTTACCCCATGTTGGAACATCGGTCCAACTAACTGTCAGAAATCCGAGAAAAAACACATTCTAACAAGCAAGTCATATATGACAACTAGAATTCCAACATGCTCATAGCTTCTAGTTGGGCCCAATATAAAATCCAGAGAAACCAAAATCCAGAATCAAAGACATCCCAAATATCCAAATATCCAAATCCAAATCCTCATTGGGGCCATAATGTATGCTAGAGTCATAAAAATTCAGAAATATCAAGCAAAAGATTTAAGAATCAATCATCAGGCTTCAATATCAGCATCCAGCTTCTTCAATTCTTCTTAAATAGCAGCAATCTGAACTTCAAGAGTTCTAATCTTTTCCTTCACAACCAACCTCTTGGCTTTCTTAACCTTTTTTGCTGCTGCTGATGATGATGTACCAGTTTCTGACGGAGTCAAAGGAAGATCATTGATTTTTCTTGTAGAGAATGTTTTGGAGTTTGCCTTTACTAGGTTTGGAACCACAAATCCATCATCTTCTTTGACAATTACCTTCCCTACCTTGGCTAGTTTTGTGATAATACACGGATGTGGAAGAGAATTCTTCTTCCTGGAAGATACAACCTAGAAACAATGTTTTCCTAAATAATCCGGCCTAGGTTCACTGATTTTCTTCCCAATGCAGTAAAAAATCTTGGTCATTTCTCTAGTCAGGGCTGAGGGATTTGTTGAAGGCAACCAGCAATTTATAGCTATTTGGGAGAGATAGAAATACCTACTGGTTAGATTTGACATTGCAGCATTGTTTTGTGCAAGCCACTGGGAAATCACCCCTCCAGAAATCTCATGCAGAATCTGATCATTTGTCAGCTCCAGGTCTTCTGCATATGGTCCAGCAAACTCAGGAGTGGTCAAACCAAGAATCTCATTGATTTTCTTAACAGAAAAAGCAATTACTTTGCCATGCACGAAAGTCCACCCAAACCATTCAGACTCAGCATCTAAGTTCTCTACCATAACATTAACATAGAACTCCTGAACTAGCTCCTTGTTGTATTCTGTGTAAGTCGTGGCAGCAGTAGAATATCCCAGATGTTCTAGAAAGGTTGTAAAGTCACTTGCCTTATAAGTCTCCAAATCCAAGGACCATTCTGAGATAATGTTCATTTCACTTATCACATCTCATCTTTCCTGACAACTGGCATTATAAAAATCTTCATTCAGATCATTCCTTGAAGATGGTGCTCTCCTTGAGCTCTGCTCAGCTTCCTTCTCCACTCTCTTCTTTTTCTTTTCAGGCTGACTTGACTCTTCTGCAGTCTCAACCACTTTCCGCTTCGATCTCCTTGTTTGAACAAAGTCATCCAACACTTTATCACTGGAGTAAGTAAGTTTTTCTTCTTTGAGTATGTTCTTGTGTTGGAACATACTCCACCTCGATCACTTCAACTTCCTCATTTTCCTGCTGGCCTGATGTTAGAACATCATCAAGGCCAGGTTCAGTTACTTCAATCTCCACTTCCTCTACAACATGCTGATATGATGTTGGAACATCATCAACAACAACCTCATCAGTATTAGTCTCTTCTCCCCCTATCTCCATCTCATGGATGAGAACAGAGTTTCCTCAGCTACAACCTTATCATTAACAGGTCCTCCACCCATGTCATAATCTTCTTCAGTAACAAACTCTGGTGTTTGATTATCGGCAGCTTCAATGCCTTCTTCATTCATTTCCATATCTAGTACATCTCCCCCTGCATCCTCAGCTTGTGTTGGAACATTTCCAGCACTCCTAGCTCTTGAGTTCCTTCCAAGAGTTCCAACATTGTGCTCTCTATAATGTTCATCTCTTTGTCAGGCTCTCCAAACAGTCTCTTGAGCACATTGCTCTTCTCCATACTGAGGGTTTTGGTGATGAGAAAATTAGGTTTCTGAGAGTTCTGATTGCCTTACACTTCTTAGACTTAAGGGTTCTACAAAAAATCCGAGCTTAGTCTCAAGAGAATGGCAAGAAAATAGGGAGAGGGATAGGTTGAGTAAAAGAGGTAAAGTGAGAAGAAGATGAGAAGTTAAAATTTGAAAATTTTACTTTTCTTTTCTCTATAACTATACCTTGTTTTTCCTCTTTCCAATGTAATAATTACCTTTTGAACTACCCGCGGTCAGTTTCATCAAATCTTTCTCTCTCCTAAGATTTTCCATATTCCAACATGCTGAAATCCTTTCCATATTTTTGTACTTTTCTTTTTCTATTTTTTTTTTGTTTTCAATTTTTATGTGCACAAAAAAACTAAAGTTAAATAAAAGCGTGTAAAAAGGGTACCTCAAATATGGCATACACCTAAATGTTTCTTGGGTAGCTCAAAGGTGGTAGAATCCAATGGTTTTGTGAAAATATTAGCAAGTTGCTCTGATGTTGGAACATGGGCCACCATGACTTCCTTTCTCTCCACAAGATCTCGAATAAAATGGTGGTGTATATCAATATGCTTAGTTCGAGAATGTTGAACAGAATTTTTTGAAATATCAATAGCACTTTTGTTGTCACGTAAAATCTTCAGAGGCCATTGATGAATTCCATAGTCTTTCAACATTTGTTTCCTCCACAATAATTGTGCACAACAACTTCCAGCAGAAAGTTATTCAACTTCAGCATATGACAGGGAAATAGAATTTTGTTTCTTACTATACCAAGAAACCAAATGTGTGCCAATAAAAAAGCATCCACCTGTAGTGATTTTACAGTCATCTACATAACCAGCCAAATCTGAATCATTTTACCCAATAAGAGCAGAGTCTTGATTCTTCGAATACTAGATTCCATACTCATCTCAAATTCATCCTGCATTAGCGTGACAAAATCATGTACCATAGATTTTAAGGAAGAGACAAACACAATATCATCAACATAAATTTGAGCAATTAAAATTTTTGATGATCTATCTAGCACAAATAAAGTGTGATCTCCTCCCCCTTGACGATAACCTTACATAATAAGAAAGGTAGTCAGTTGCTCATACCATGCTCCAAGCGCCTGTTTTAAACCATACAATGCATTTTTTAGTATGTATATATGATGTGGATGGTGAGGGTCTTCAAAACCCTTAGGTTGCTCGACATATACTTCTTCATTCACCACTCCATTCAGAAAAGCATTTTTTACATTCATCTGTAAGAAATAGCAAAAAATTGGTACAAACTAAAGTCCATAGTGCAAGAAATATCAAGTAACATCCTAATAGATTCTAACCTAGAAAATTGGTGCAAATGTTTCATTAAAGTCAACTCCTTCTACATGAGTGTATCGTTGAGCCACCAGTCTTGCTTTATTTTTAGTAATCTGACCATCAGTATCAAACTTGTTCTTGAAAATCCACTTGGCGCCAATAACATTGATCCCTTTTGGATAAGGAGTTATGTACCATACATCATTCCGTTCAAATTGTACAAGTTCCTATTTCATGGCTGCAATCCAATACTCATTCAGAAGAGCTTCTTTATAATTTTCTGGTTCAATGAGAGAGATGAAGCACTGTAAACCTGCGAGTAATCTGTAGTTTACATGTGGCAGTGAATGAGTTCTCTTTGTAATAGTTTTAGGTTCTACCTGTTTTGGAACATGAGTGCTAGGAATGGATGATCCAACATCAAAATCTTCAGGGTCAGTAGGATTCTCAGTATCTTCTGGTGTTCTGACATCGACTTGTTGATCAGTCGAAGTGACCTGTGTTAGAACATCGACTGGGACTGGGTCACCTTCTCCTACTCATAATACTTGTTTCCCATCTGAATCATCAACGAGCACATTAATAGACTCCAGAAAGGTATTAGTACAGATATTGTACACTCTATAAGCACGGCTATTCACAGAGTAACCCAGAAAGATTCCTTCATCACTGCGGTTATCAAACTTTGCCAACTTTTCTTTATTTCTGAGAATGTAACACTTACTGCCAAAGACATGAAAATATGAAACATTTGGTTTTCTTCTTTTCCAGATCTTGTATGATATCTTGCTAGTGAATGGATGAAGGTACACTCTATTTATCGTATAACATGTCGTGTTGATTGCTTCTGTCTACCATTTTTTGTGAATATTTTTCTCTGCCAATATAACTCGAGCCATCTCATGCACGTTTTTATTTTTCCTCTCAACAATACCGTTCTATTGAGGTGTGATAGGCGCTGAAAACTCCGATTGAATGTCGAGTTCATCACAAAACCAAACTGAGAATTTTCAAATTCTCTTCCATGGTCACTACGAATTCTCACAATCTTCCCAACTAGACTTCCTTTTTTTGTTTGTAATTTGATCACCAGACTTCTAAATACATCCACAGTTTCATATTTTTCTTTAAGTAAAAATGGTTGGCCCCTGCAGAACCTCTCCTCTAGTTCTTCTTCTCATCCTTCTTCGACAACCTGATTTTTCTGGTCTAGTCTAGAGCTCCTAACTTCATGGCACGGGTATGTACCATAAACAATAAGCCAAACAATACCAGTCCAACAGAGAACACTAGCATCCCAAATTAAGAGTAACAGGCAAAACTAAAAATAAGCTCAACATAATAACCAACTAAAGCTACGAGAGGAAAAACACTAATTACTACCACCACCTAGTCAAGCAAGTTAACGATCAAATTTTTAAACTAGCATCCCCTTTAGGGGTGCCAAAATTTGATCGGCACCTGCGGGATCGTTCTTTTTAATGAAATTACCCTCGGCCGCTAAAGACCAAAAATAGAAATATATATGTTAATTTCCATCATACTCACTACCAACTACTAAAGAGTAGCTAGTGGTAAGTCCGGGGTTCTCCACAGAGATGCTAGAATTCAAAGTTTAAATATACAAAATTCACAATCGGGCGTACCTTCGATTGTGTGTTGGGAATAGATAGTGTCACAAATATAGGTTTCCAGGGGGAGCGTTGTCTAAAAACTACTAAGCATGCAAAACAAGATAACAAACTATATTAAGCTAGCCTTGGGGATATTTGTGTTACATAACTGGTAGACAACTTTGATCCTAGACTCTATCACATATGAGACATATAAACCTATCTCAATGTCTATATCACATAGTGTGGGTAATAGTCGACACTTCCCAATGTTTGTCATACAAAGGTACCTAAGTCCATTTTAATGCTATCAATACTGCCTCCGTAATTAGGGAAAGTGCGTCGACAATCAAAGTAATCTGGACTGCGCACCTCTTTCCCCATAAAGGAATTACATTTAAGGCACTCACTATGGACACTTCTATTTAGGCCTATAGAGGCAAGGGAATCGGCGTCACATGATGACTCTTTGGTTGAAACCACAATGGTTGCTACACTACAACCCAGGTTGCTACAAACTATTATGCCTTATTTATCGCGGCACAATCCATTTAGTCAAATTAGGATATGCTAATCAGAATGGTAGTTACGATGGTATACGCATACACTCATATAGTCGAGGACTCATGAACCTACAACATCTAAACCGTGACACTCCCAAGGAGAAAACAAGCCCTAAACAATCCCTGTCACATAAAACAAAATTATGCATCATAAAGTATAATTAATATGCATCATACTAAAATGTAAAACTCAAATCAAACATAATATTCATAAACATAAAAAGGGTAGGGAGACCTAGAATCTCACAAAATCACTACCTAGTCATGAGTACAAATTAAATCCCCAAGTAACTACACTACTACATCGACATGGAATCCAATTCAAATATTGGATTCAATGTCATAGGCAAAATAAGGAAATAATAAAAGAAGAGAGAGGGTTAGTCCATTTCTCTCTCTACCTACTCTTAGAACTGGGAGAATAGAAATTACAACTGTTTGCAATACTTAAACCCAAGTAGACTAGTGCTCCTTAAATAATAAGTAGGAAATGGGCCATAGAGAGGTCCAAAACAAAGGGAAACCCTGGCAGCTACGTCGACGCGGGCCATGCAATAGCAAGCAACCCGTGCAGCACGACCCGTGCAAAAGCGCGGGGGTTGCTGACTAGATACAGTTTCTTGGCCAATTAAGCGCGCGGCCAGTGAAATTCCTTATGGGTCACCGGCTGGATGGACATTTTGGCTGTCTGAGCAGCACAACCCGTGTAGTTCCTTGCGGGTCGCAGACTGGAGTTAAGTTCTTCGGCTTCTAATGGCACGGTCGTGAAAATGGTGCTTGTCCGCGCCAGTACTTAGCCACATGGCCCTCTTGGTTGGCACGGCCGTGCAAAGGGGCACAGGCCATTCCAGTCCTCCAAATATTCAGGACTTCAACTCCTTCTCTTCGGCACATTCCACCTACTACCACGATTAAGTGTGTGGCCTTCGATCTACTACCATCCTTGCGAATGGCCTTCAATATCTTCTACCATTCTTGTGAATGACCTTCACTAAGTCTGCTCCAAAGTGCTTACGAACGATCTACAATGAAGCTCACAAAATAAAATCTAGACGCTCATAAGGACATAGCATCCATTAGGTCTAAATAATCTATGAAATGAGGGATTTGGACAAGAAAACCAACAAAGGCTATACAAACCCCTTGTGATGTAAACTCACCTAAACCTATCAATCAACCATAAAAAGCTACTAACAAATATGCTAAATGCATTATGAAACACATGCTTCTAGGGGCAAATCACTTCCCTCGCGTTGTTTTTATTTTTATTTTTATTTTTTAGGTTTTTAGTAGGCTATATATGTAGATAAGGATGCCACATTTGATATTTCCGAAATAGGCTAGTTTGTTTTCCCAAGCCACTTTTCCCTAGCTTTTATTTGGGGATCATGGGGGTGATTTTAATAATTATTTGATTCCCGAGGCTTGTTGTGCCCTTATAAGGGCTTCTATTCCAGCATTTCTAAGCGCACAGTGATAGGTATTTTGATAGAGTGCTTTCATGAGTTTTGCAATGGATAGCAATCCAGAGTATAGTTTTGTTTATAGTTATGGTTGGTTATTTATCAGGTTGGGATTAAGGATCTGCACAATATTGGTGAGATATGTTCAGGTGTAATTGTAAATTATGTACACTGAATGTTACAAGTTTGTTTATTTAGATTTTTTATCTATTGACAGGATCGGCGAGTGGGACTAGTGAATGTGAAGAGAAAGAAGATGGTGGTTCTATGACCTCATCTCGAAAACTTGTTGAACGGGAATGAAGAAAAACTAATGTGGGTTTTGTCACCCAACTCCACCCCAAATGACCATTGGGAGTAGGAGACGTATAGTTCAAGCGGTAGTTCTAACCTAAGCAGTCGCTTGTACTTCTTTTAGAGTGGTTCGACGTTTTGAGTGCAGCAATCTTTTTATTGTTGCACTTATTTTGTCGAACCTTTATAATAATGGTGTTCCTAGGGGCATTATCACTACTGTAAAAAACTAATGGGGGATGAAATCTATTCTCCCATTTATTAGAAAGTTATGTAGGGCATATTTAGTGTTTGTACGTGTGTTTATCATGTCGGATTGTATTTCGCATCACTCAAAATTTCTAGATATTATCAATTTTTATATTTTAAGGTTTTAAGCTTAACCAAGTTGTATCATCTTCATTTAAAATCTTGTTTCATGAGGTTCTGAACATTGTACATACTTTACCAATTTTGGTTTATTGTATGGCTATTATTATATAGTGGTCTTATGTTCGTTTCTACGTGAGGTCTGCATATTTTATTGTGGGATAGGTTTCTACCATGTGAAACTCATATTGTATGTCATGCAACACATCTAATTCTTTGAATTCATGTTCTTAAATTTTATCTAAGCATTATGTGAATGAAATTCTATATTGTGCGAGGTGTATCTTGCGTACCTTGGTGTAAATGTACCTTAGTTATGATGATGTAATGTTGCAATGTATTAATCACGTTGTGTGAATAAACCAATTTGGCTTTGCCACTTTTGTCCATTCCTGCCTATTTGAGGCTTTCCTAGTTTGCTTCGTTGCTTATGTCCAATCCCACTTGCTCGAGGCTTTCCTGGTTTCCTTCGCCATTTTTTTCAATCTCGTCCATTCAAGGCTTTCAGTTTTTTGTATGGCTAGTTTCGTCAACATTGTGTTTTATTGATGGCCAGACCTATAGCTGGTTTGCTTTGCCGTTTTTGTCCAATCCCTTTTGTTCGAGGCTTTCCAGTTTGTCCTTACCTAGATTTTCAAACTTGTATTGTAGCTGCATCTACCGACTATGTGTTTTATAGTGGATGATTGTCATCGGTAAACTGTGGATTTTCATCATATTCCTTTCTGCTAACACGTTTAGCTGATTCCGAGCTTATTATTTTTCCTCTTTTGACATGCAACCTGGCCTCCTCTAGATACCATAAAGGCCTGGAAAAAATAGTCTTCACAAACTGCGCTACCGATGTGGGGAATTCCTTCAGGACCACCATAACATTTGGAATCAGCGTAGTGCTCCATGCAAACTCCATAACACCTGCAGAAAAAGGTCCCGGGGAGTCCCCGGGATCTTTCTATGATGCCTACGTTAGTGTATAACCAATATATGAGTAGTTTCAAGAAAGATGTTGTTACGAGTCTGGTTGTTTATGTTATCTATTTATAGTTGACTATCACTGAGACCATTGCTGATCGGGGTCCACGTTATTCCTTAGTCGTGGTTTCACAGGTGACATTCAACCTTCCACTATGGTTCGCTTACCTGGATCGATAGATGTGAGGTGCTATTCTGGCATCGGGCTTCGCTTGATTGAGGGAATCCCAATGAGGCTCATCCTTTATTAAGCAAGTTGTTTGTTTGTCTTGTTCGCTGGCATCGAGATGTTATTTTTGTTTTAGATTTTGCGTGGTTGAAAGAGGTGTATACCACAAAGATATAGAGTTTTCGCAGGAATGTATAGTGGAGAGAGAAAGTGACGCAGTCAGAAAATTAAAGAGATTCGCAAGCACGAATCTCGAAGAACAATTAAGGTCTGCAAGCACAAATCCTAGGTTTTGGTTCTGGAATCCACCAAAGAGAAAATAATCTCCAAAATAATATTATGATTGAATGAATAAATTATCCAAACATGAGGTCTTTAAATACTAAAAGGAAAAAACCGAAAATAACAAAAAAACGAAAATTTTTGAAATATTTCCAAAATTAAAATTAAATCGAAAAACATTAAAAACATGAAATTGCAATTTTGAGGCCTTAAACGACCTCAAATGGATATTCTGGCTACTGACCCCTTCCTAGGGACAAGATCCCTAATCGTCTCGTCGATACGGTTCCAACACATCCGGCCTCGCCTGATTCTGACTCCGAACGCAAAAGTTACGCTGAAAACCGAATCAAACATTTATGGCGATCCATCGCTTCTTCAATTTTCGCCGCCATTCACCCTGCATCATTCTCCTCCACCTCCAAAGAACTCGACCCCGAGTTCTCTTCAGGATAGATAATCTCATCCTCATGGTACTTATAAATATCAGCCACGTTAAAAGTGTTGGAAATACTCATAGTATTCGAAGAGCAACAACATAAGCATTATCATTAATCTTTCGCAACACCTTAAACGGAACATACTTACGTGGTTTGAGCTTACTGTACGTACCAACTAGGAATCGCTCCTTGCGCAAGAATACCATGACATCATCTCCTTCCTTGAAAACCTTGAGTCTTTTACGCTTATCAGCAACCTCCTTATTCTTCTTCCCAGTAGCCTCCAAACGAGCCTTAACATATTCCTTGGTCTCCACAATCTCCTTTGCCAAATTTACAGCCGACTTACTAACTCCAGGAACCTTAGGCAACTCGTCTGAATCCACCACATGCTTCGGAACAGTAGTATAAACAAGAGAAAATGGAGATTTTCCCGTAGCTGAATGCACTGCACTATTA
>JAULKM010000011.1:6752908-6763573 GCA_032355605.1 Rubia tinctorum | reverse complement strand
TACTTTCTCCAAACCCTAACAAGTAATCATACAAGCAATTCATATACTCAAACTTCCAACACCATTAATTTATTCAACATCCAAATTCAAGCAAAATAAAAACACAATAGCAAAGCATTAAATAACTTACATAGAGTTCTCAATGCATGGGCTTGGAAGCCATAATTAATTGCTCCCAAGAATGAGTTTAGCTACTAGAATCCATACTAAATAACAATAGTAATTTAAACATAAAATCAAGAAGAAATCAAGTTGAAAATGGAAGAAAACTAGGGTTTATGGCTAAGAAATTGGGAGAAGAAAGCTGCTGGAAAAGGGAGAAGATAAGATAGTATTTATAGTACAAAAAGTCAAAAAGCATATCTGGGCAGTTAGCCTGTCGCGACTCTCGACAGGCAGAGTAAATTGTCTTCCATGTTGTCTTCTTTTTGTCTAAGTATCTTTCTCCTCTCTTCCTTTCTTCGGGTCTTCAAAGTTTTCATTGTCTTAAAAATATAGTCATCATGGTCTTTAAATCTTCCAACGATTACCTCGTCTCACAAAATTCGTATTAAAAGTGATAAGAGCGCTAAAGTCGCTCTTAACTCTAGTAATAGAATTTCAAGGTAAAGTGGAGCATCCAAAGCACAAAAGCACACCAAAATGGGTACAAATTAACACAAAATCATCGTATAATATGGACGTGACAAACCTCCTCACACTTGAACCTTACTCGTCCTCGAGTAAGAAAAGATTCAAAACACAAAGAAGTTCAAAAGCCCCCATCCTAATTCTAATATTTCCTCCAAATGAAAGCCTCACAAGACTCTCAATATAACAATTCCCAAAATTTTCTATCATACACTACTCTTATTCCTAAATATACCCAAATATACTACCTATCAATTCCCAAATTTCCATATATGCATTTCCAAACTTGCTAATCCCAAAATTCAATGGTATAAAGTGAAGTTAAAACTATATAAATGTTCAAGTACGAACTTCACTTTATACCAATATATCAATCCAAAAATGAAGCATAAGAATTAAGAATTTCATAACTTGCTTCATTTCCCCCGCTAAATTACCCAATCACAAGAAGTGTCATGATGTTAGGCTACTCGATCATCCATATATCAACCGCAACCTTATGACTTCAACGCCGGAAAATGAGTAGATCTTTAACCATTTTTTTCTTTTTCTCTCTTTCTCTCATTTTGCCTAGGAGCCCTTTGGGTTTTCATCCTAGCCACACATCATGTTTCTTTTGTCTCACATCTCACCCACATATAGCCTCTCTTTTTTACCTAGGTCGCCCTTTCGGGTTTTTGGCCTATCCGGGCCCCCAATGTTGCCTAAATTGCCCTCTCGAGTTTTCAATTTAGCGGGTTTTCTCATTATTTTTTTCTTTCCATTTTCTATATATTTTTTACAAATTTTCAAATTCATTAATTTTTTTCATTTTTCCATTTTTTTCCAATCATAAATTTCCAAAAAGCCGCCACATGTCAAAACTACAAAATATCTGAATCTATCTAAATATAGCATCCCAAAAGAAAGAAAAATATCCAAGTCTACATGTCCAGAATATCACATCCCAAAAAGAAAGAGTGAATGGTAAATTCCCTCCCCACACTGGAATACTACATTGCCCTCAATATATTCAAAATAGGGCAAAACACAATACATAACGAAGTAGGGGGTACGTGAAAGGAAAATGCTCACAATCAGTGCTGTGAGGATGAGCCACTATGTCCGTAGCACTACTGATACTGAGCCATCCACTCCTCATTCCTCTGGCGTCGCTTCCTGCACCTCGTTGTTCCGGGATCCGTTCATGTGGTGCCACCAGCGCGTGCCTGCATACCTTACACTCTAGATACGAGCTGATCAATCTCGTCATCCATATCCAACAAGTTCCACGACACGTACAAGTTGTGGTCGTAGATCATGTCGTGCAGCCGGTAAAAGAAACTCGCTGGAGGCTGCTGAGGCTGGCTGTAGCTTCCTTGATCCTCCTGCACCGGATCGGGCTGCTGGTGATGTGGAAGAGAAAGTGGTGAATGGGGTGCATCCTGCAGAGGATCCATAGTGTAGGATAGAGCACCCTCGTCAAACTGGACTGGGAGGTTGTTAAGCTCCCGCAGAAATACCTTCCTGCACTCCGCATCTGGCTCGATTGCCAAATCAATCACCGGGGTGTCTAATTTCATCTTCGTACGCTGGGGATGTGGAACCTTCATGAAGGTGACACCTCCAGCCCCGTACAACCAATGGAATTCCTGTGGATCCATTGTGGTCTTGGTCAGGTGGAATTTGACCATCCAGGTCAACGTGATGCGATAAGAATTCCCCCGACCATATCGCTGAATGTGCTCAGGTATGGCGATGCGGAGCTGCTTCGCAAGTAGGGTGATCATGCCCCATAATGATATCTCACCTCTCTCCTTCTTTTCCACCTCCAAGAACTTCGTGACACATAAGTCTGCCCATCCTCCATACCCCATGCCCTCGCTCTTCAACTTCCAAAGAAACAGAATCTCATCATTCGGCACATTTGTCTCCTCAGCGCGACAAAATAAAGTGGTGGAGAGGAGGCGATGTACAAATAAAAGCGCCGGATGTATGATGACATTGTTCTTGTCTCTGACATTCCGCAACTTCCTGGTGATGGAATGCCAGAACAAGAAACTCTCCTCTATGGTAGGTGTATGTCTCTCCGGATTGAACCTCGCCCGGATCTCTGAACTGTCCCACCCAAATACCTCCTCAATATATGAGAGGCTCATCTCGTATGATCGGTTATTCAGATGAAATCGAATGAACATCTCGCAGTGTACTTCATCCCTCTTGTGTATGCTTTCACTGTGGATAACAACTCGAGGGTATACCTCCGGTAAGTCGGTGCTCCTCTGGTCAAGAAACCTCTCCTTTATCGAGAAGGCATAGGGTCGGCTCCTTCAGGTAAAGGGCCTCCAACGCTGCTTCATCGGCAAAGCACGTCTCCTGGATCTTCTTCGATGACAAAATATCCCACCTCTCAGCATATGCATCGTTGATTTGATGCAATCCCACGAATCTGTTCGGGAGTGGTGGTGGTGGTGGTGTAGGCTCGGCTATTGGCAAAGGAGGTGGAGGTGGGGTAGAAGGACCTACTCTCGATTTCTTCTTTGGGCCATGTCTATTCAAATATCAAACCACATCAGACGCACAGGGATATAGTGACAGAAATCAAGTAATCACCTCTAATGTAGTATGAACATATGGATAGACATCAAAACATTAATATAGAAATTATCAATTGAAATCAGAATGATGTAGTTAATATACTATAATCATGAGAACGCCACTATAACGATGTAAAATGCACATATATATATATATATATATATATATATCCATGTGCATAAATTTCAATCTAATTGCAATGCTAAATATATTATGCTACAACAATAAAGCTAATCAAACTAACCAAAATTTTACCAGACTATCCTAAGCAAAGTCAAACCAAATTTGAAAACCTAGCCTAAGTAAAGTAGCCTAATCAAAGCCATACTAAAGTAAAACTAAATCAAAAATTTAGCCTAATCAAAATCTAAATCCACAATAATTCAACCATTCATATCACCAAAATAACCATATCATAAAACTGTTCACAAATTTCATGAACCTAGTCTCCTTATACTACCAAGACAAGAAACTATTGAAATCATCCATTTTCACAAAAGTTGATCAGTTCATCATATGAACATATTCACACAAATCACAGTCATAAAAATTTCCATAAATTACATTCACAAAAATTGACCTTCACATTCAAAAAAATTCCCTGGAATTACCTTCACAAAAATTCATTCACAAAAATACCCAGAAATTAGCACATTCTCACAAATCACAAATTCAACCGAAATAACAATTCAAAAGCATATGGTTGAAGAAATGTACCAAATTGAAGCTTAGGAGGATGAATAGAACTAGCCCACAAAAATACTCACACCGAATCAATCGGAAATTTGAAATCCCCAATTTCTAGGGTTTCAAATTCAAACTAATCTTTGGATTTTTCAGTGAAATGGATGTGAATTGGTGGAAGGTTTGTGATGAGGAGTGCTATCAGACAGTTTTTATGGAATAATTTGGCTGGTTTAGGGTGGAAAGAGATGGTGGGATGGTGTAGATGGCAAAGAATGCGTTGCAGATCCTGGAAAATGATGGGTTCTGCCCTTTTGTTTTCAAATACACCCAGTGTCGCTCTCGCGGTGGATGTGTCGCAAGTCGCGATGTTGGAGTCAAAAGACTCCAAGAAGTCAAAAAGCCATCGTGCTCATGACACACTTATCGTGAGTCGCAAAAATTGGATACTGGAAGTTGCAAAATTTTAAAATTCCCACTGATTTTAATCGCGATCGCAAAATGACCATCTCGACTCGCGAAAGCCTGTCGCGACTCGCGAAAACATGTTATTAGGAGTTGGAATTTTTGCCAAAACTTCTGATTTTCATCGCGATCGCGATGACACCGTCGCAACTCACGACTAGATATCGCGACTCGCGACAGGTTCATCGCGACTCATGAAAATGTGTCACTGAAAGTTGCATTTTTGGCCCAAAACTTTTGAATTCCATCGCGATCGCGACAATACCATTGCGATAGGTCTGTCGTTCTTGCGATAGGTCCGTCGCGCTCGCGAAAAACATGATCTGTAAGTTCACATTTTCAGAAAATGGTTCTGATTTTCATCGCGAGCGTGATAGGATTGTCGCGACTCGTGAAAAAATGAAACTGGGAGTTGTTAAAATCCCATGTTCGACGCGCCTCGCGACTTGGATGTCACAACTTGTGACAGACAGGGTCTCCCAGACTTCTAAAATAAATTCAAAAGTTACCAACTTCTAAGCCTTTCCTCCCTTCTCATTTCCTTCACACCTTCTTTCATTTGGTGCAGTGCACTTCAATTGGCTACAAAATCATGGAAAAACACACCCGTGAAACGAACACGGCAAAAAAAATGAAATTAATGACAAAAACTTAAATTGAAACAACATCAACGGAAAGTGTAGAGTGATAATCCGGTTGATCAAAACCAAGTTTATTTAATGTTGTCGGCACGACTTACCTCCCTTCTTGGGGTTTACTCACAAACCGGATCAAGAAGATCAACATATTCTCCTTTTTTCTAGCACAAAACTTTCATGGTAAAGTTTCAAATTCCATCCATTCACCTTAAAAGAGTTGGAGTTAGCTTGATCAAAGATCTCCACCACACCATGCGGAAAAAATTTCACCACTACAAAAGGACCAATCCACCACGACCTCAATTTACCGGGAAACAGGCAAATGAGGGAGTGAAATAGGAGGACCTTTTGACCTATGTCAAACTCCTTCTTGTTGATCATCTTGTCATGAAAAGCCTTCATTTTTTCCTTGTAAATCTCAGCGTTTTCATAGGACTCTCTTATTATCTCCTCCAGTTCTTGCAATTGAAGCTTAAAGGAGTTGAACTTCTTGACCGCCCAACATGCTTTGTGCTCTATTTCCACCGGAAAATGGCATGGCTTTCCAAATATCAACCAGTATGGTGACATGCCGATTGATGTCTTATATGTCGTCATATATACCTTCATATATGCCTACAAGGCATCATTCGACCGAGAACTCAAATCCTTCCGGTTAGGATAAACCATTTTTTGAAGAATGGACGAGATTCCTGAATGGAAACTTTGGCTTGGCCATTGGTTTGTGGGTGATAGGCAGTGGATGTCTTGTGGGTAACACCATTCAAAAGTGCCTCAATTGTCCGATTGTAAAAATGGGTGCCACGGTCACTAATTGAGACTCGGGGGACCCTAAACCTAGAGAAGATATTATCTTTTAAGAAATATGCAACCACTTTAGAATCATCAGTTCTAGTGGGTTTTTCTTGAACCCACTTTGACACATAATCAACGGAAAGAAGAATATATGTAAAGCCAAAAGAGTTAGGGAAATGTCCCATAGAGTCAATGTCCCAAACATCAAAGTTTTCACAATACAATATAGGTTTTTAAGGCATCTCATTCCTACAGGAAATATTTCCTACTCTCTGAAACTCATCACAAGTTTTGCAAAAAATTTATGCATGTTTATTCAAATTAGGCCAATAAAAACCACTTTCTAGGACTTTTCTAGCGGTCCTCTTTGATCCAAAATTACTGCCACATGCATAAGAATGACAAAAGGAAATAATTGAATGCACTTCATTATCGGGGATACATCTCCTAACAACTTGATCAACACAATGTTTCCACAAAAAGGGATCATCCCATACATAATACTTAGCATCAATCTTTAGCCTATCTTTTTTAGCCTTAGTAAAATGGGTAAGAAATTTACTGGAGACAAGAAAATTCACAATGTCGGCATACTACAGTTGGAGGTTCCCGATAGAGAACAATTGTGTATAGGGGAACTCCTCACGTATATGTTCTGTCATTGGTGACATTACCTCGGCTTTTTGGTATGGAACCAACCGGCTCAAATGATTGGCTACAAGGTTCTCCGTACCCTTCTTGTCTCAAACCTCCAAGTAAAACTCGCTCAATAGCAAAATCCATCGAATCAATCTCAGCTTGGCCTCTTTCTTCGTCATCAAGTGACGAAGCGATGCATGGTCAGTATACACAATATTTTGGTACCAAGAAAATAAGATCGAAATTTTTCTAAAGAAAATATCACTGCTAACAACTCCTTTTCTGTGATGGAGTTTTTCCTTTGGGCCTCGTTGAGAGTCATGGATACGTAGTGGATGGTGTGAAGCGCTCTCCCAACTCTTTGACCAAGCATTGCTCCAACAGCGTAATCACTTGTATCGAAAATGATCTCAAAAGGCATGGACCAGTCAGGGGGTTGAATGATAGGGGCCAAAACTAACCTCTCTTTAAATAAATTGAAGGCCCGTTTACAACCCTCGTCCACCATAATAAATTGAAGGCCCCTTTGAAGTCCGGAGCTATGGCCACTTGTAAATATTTTGAGTACCTATCCAAGAAGCAATAGTATGGATGACTCGAGAGTCTCTCAAGAACTTGATCAATGAATGGCAACGGGAAGTGATCCTACCAGATTACCGCATTTAGCCTCCGGCAGTCAATGCAAACTCGCCACCCAATTTGGACATGAGTGAGTACCATTTCACCTTTCTCATTCTCAACTACCGTCACTCCACTCTTCGTTGTCACCACTTGAGTTGGGATAACCCACTTACTATCTGAGATAGGATAAATCATCCCGCTCGAAGCAACTTAAGGATCTCCGCCTTCACCACCTCCATCATAGGCGTATTTAAGGGACGTTGGGGTTGTCGAACGGGTTTTGCATCATCTTCTAACAAGATTCGGTGCATGCAAGTGGATGGAATTATACCTTTGATGTCAGCAATAGTCCATCCAATTTTTTCTTTGTTTCCCGCAAAACCACCATTTGCTTCTCCTCTCGCTCCTGGGTAAGTTTACTCGAAATGATGACCGGGAGTCTTTCCTCTCCCCAAAAAATGCATACTTGAGGTCACTTGGAAATGGTTCAAGATCAATCACTGGGCCTTTCACCATTGATGGAAAGAGTTCCAGTTTCTTGGATTCCCCTAAGGGTAGAGGAGGAGGGTGCAAACTCATATTTTGAAGCTCATTCAAGTCCTCAAATATTTCCTTCAAGTTAGTGATCATAGAATACACATCATGTGCATGTTGACTATCACATTCTAAAGCACCTAACAAGGAATTATCACCACTTAATTCAAAAACATCTTGCACAACATCATCAACAACATCTAAAGCATGGAAAAAATATTTTCGTTAGGATACTTCATAGAGTCATTTATGTTAAACTCTATTATAATCCCATCAAATTCCATGGTGAGGGTATCATTATGCACATCAATCATTGTCCTAGAAGTTTTCAAAAATTGCCTCCCCAACAAAATCGGGGCGACATATTTATCATGCTCCATATCAAGGACATAAAAATCTGCGGGGAATATTAAGGAATCCACATTAACCAACACATCCTCGACAATACCTTTAGGGTATGCACTAAAATGATCAGCTAATTGGATACCACCCCAGTTTTATGCAGAGTGCCCAAATTGAGGCTTTCATACAAAGAGTGAGGAATCACATTTATGGATGCACCTAGATCAAGCATGGCTTTTTGAAAGTGTGTGTTTCCTATCATACAAGGGATGGTGAACATGCCGGGATCACTACATTTAGAGGTTAACACCCTTTGACACAAAGCGGAGACATGCTCATTTTTCCCTTTCTTTAGCATATTTTTTTCTCTTTTCTTTCTATTCACAACATATAATTCCTTAAGAAATTCAACATTATGAGGAATTTGTTCAGTAGCATTCAAAAGAGAAATATTTACCTCACATCTACGAAAGACTTCGTAGATGTCCTTGTTGTCTTCCTTCCTTCGTTTGTCTTTCAAAGCCTCTGGAAACAGTGGTTCCGGCACATATGGAGGGATCTCCACCATTTTTTCCTTCTTGTGAGGCAGGGATGAAGGCTCAGGAATGGATGTTGGTTGGTCAATGGTGATCTCCACTTCCTTCTCATTTTCCTTCCTCACTTTGTCATTGGCCACTTTCTCGGCCTCTTCCTCCACTTCTTTCTCAAATACTTCAACCACGACGGGTTCATTTTCAATGATTTTATCCTCCCGGGAAGTGTCAACCTACGTACCACTTCTCAAAGTGATAGCACTCGCATTTTTTTGAGGGTTAAGCTCCGGTTGAGAAGGAAGTTTTCCCTAATCTCTTGCTTCCACTCGAGTCAAGATTTGAGCCATTTGGCTCACTTGAGTCTCTAGGTTTTTTATGCTAGAGTCGGTCTTTTCTTGGTGTTTCTCAGTCTTGTCTGAACATATGGTCAATATCCCAATGGCTTGTATGATCTCCTCCTTTGATATCCCAGAACTTTCACCTTGATTGTGGGGCTTATCACTAAGCCTTTGATATTGAGGTTGTGGTGGCCAATATTGTTGTTGAGGAGGCTGGTCAGGTTGAACATTTTGGCCACCTTGTGCATTCCCATATCAAATATTTGGGTGGACTTGGTTGACCGCATTGTAAGGTCGGTTTCGGTAGCCTCCACCTCCTTGATAGCCTTGATATATTTGGTACCCTTGATTTTGGTACCCTTGTCAACCTTGATATCCCATTGCACTCACCTCCTCCACATAATCATCTTGAAAAGTAGGACATGCGTCCGTAGGATGCGGAGAAGAGCAAATCTCGCAAGATTTCACATGAGGTTTTGCTCCGGATTGTGTCATCAATGCCTTGACCATAAAGGTGAGATTCGACACTTCATCTTCAAGTTTTCCATGGTTGGAAGAAGCACTTGCGTTGTTGGGATTTTGCTTTCTCAGATCAGCTCTCAAGCTAAAATATCTTGACTCTTTGGGTAGCTCCTTGTAGAGCTCCATAGCTTCCCTCGATCCCAAGAGAACCATTACAAGCTCCCCTCACTAGCCTTTAATCTTGATCAAGAATACCATTATAAAAATAGTAGGCCAAGTCTCCATCTGAATAGCCATGATATGGATAACTAGAAATAAGCTTCTTGAACCTCTCCTAAAAGTCATATAATAATTCCTCCTGCCATTGAATGATGTTGCTTATATCCTTCTTCAAGATAGCGGATTTTCAAGCCGAGAAGTATTTTGATAGAAACTTCCTCTTCAATTCAATCCATGAGGTGATGCTCCCGGGTGGAAGATAATGGAGCATATCCCTTGCGGCATCTCATAATGGGAATGGGAAGGCCTTCAACATGTAAAGCTTCTCATTCACCCCTTCGGGAAGAAACCCACTATAAATCATATAAAAATCAAAGAGGTGTTTGTTGGGATCTTCTTCTTGCCTACCAAGAAAGTACGATAGCAAGTGAATCAATCTGGACTTCAATTCAAAGTGCCCATTAGCTCCAACCGCCGGATAGGTGATGCACATCGGTTGGTGCTCTAGATTAGGAGTCATGACCTGCCTCAATGGAATTTGTCTCAATGGGATGTTCCTCCCATTGTGAGGGTGTTGATGTCCTCCTCCCAGAACTTCCTCTTCATGGTCCTCGTGATGATCCATAGAGATTGAGGGTTCCGCAAAATGGTCACTAGAAGGGTTGTTATTCACACTTTACAAAGAAAACCTCCTAAACCTTTTCATTTTTAATTCTAACTCTGGGTCGTAGTCTAGGGGTTCTTATGAATAGGATCAAAACCATACACTAAAAACTCGAACAATACGTCTCTAAGTCAAACAAATATCAAATAAAAACCAAATAAAAGTAAACTAACAAATATTCACAACTAGCACATATCCACACATAATATGCTCAACACTTAAAAATATACGCCTCTTCCCCGGCAGCGGCTCCAAAATTTGAGAGGTCATCGCCGTACCTCTCAAAGATACTATTTTTAAGCCCAATATGTTTACTAAATAAACTAAGTAGATAGTTGGAAAGTCGGGGTCATCCACAAAGAAGAGGGATTTTCCTAAGGGTTAATACAATTAGGAGTGGATATAAGCCTAGATAGATATAGATAGATATATAAAAGCATGTAAAGAGGGGGTTTTTGGTTGGTTTTCTAAGTTATGAATTGAAAGACAACACAACTATCAAAGCAAACTAGTAAAGAGATGGT
>JAULKM010000011.1:6730601-6748408 GCA_032355605.1 Rubia tinctorum | reverse complement strand
CCCTTTTCCTTTACCCTCCTCTCTAACCCTCTTACTTACAGCAACAACCTTGCAACCTTCCTCATCTGAATCATCATACTCTCCACCAGCATTGTCAACGTCTTCATCAGAATCATCACAGTCATCCTCCTTCTCATCGGACCTAACTTCAGCATCATCATCCTCCTCATCTGAATCATCATGCTTCTCCTCACTAACTGATTTGTTCTCATCATCACCATCAGATTTCTCCTCACTATCAAACTTACTACCATTAACACCACCAGCTTCTTGTGAAACATCAACAACTTTCTTTGAATCCTCCTCTTTGTCAGATTCTTCACTTTCATCACAATTTTCTTAGCCTTTCTCCTCCTTCTTGTTAGATTCATTGTCATCTTTTCCACCTTCCTCGACATTATCTGCTTCCTCATCTTCACTGTCCAAACTGTGATCAGATTCATAGCCATCTTCATCTTCAAACACCTGATCACTTGTCTCCTTTTCATCATCAATCGGACCATCAAGTGTTTGAGATTGAGAAGGGACGGTACTGAAGATCTCCTCTACAAACAAAAAGAATAAAGACATAGGTAAATAAAGGTGTAACACAAAATATAATGAGAATTGGTAATTTAAAACAGGAGGGTTCAAAAAAATATCAGATAAAAGATCAGTCACTCCGACATCAGTCAACATCGATTTAAAAAGAAGCTTTGACTGGAGCTTCTTTGCAGCTGAAAAAACATTTTCAGCAGCAACACCTATAGATATAATAAAAAATCATGAGAAAATTACTAAACAGAAATAAGCAAAAAATAGTACATCAAAATAAAATTATTAAAAAGGAAGAAGCAAAACATGAAACATCAAAAATAAGAAATGAAGTATTAAAAAGGAAAACTATTTTTACCCTTCTAAGCAGATTTTGAAGGTTGGGCAGAAACTTGACTAGCATCATCAACTGCATTGTATGAAACATCAAACAACGGTGGTAAAAGCTAAAGTGTAATTAATGAAACATCAATAATCAGAAAAAAGAAGTATGAAAAAGGAAAACTATTTTACCCTTCTTAGCAGATTTTGAAGGTTGAGCAGAAACTTGACTTACATCATCATGTAAATTGTATGAAACATCAAACAACATTGGTAAAAGGTAAAATGTAATTAATGAAACATCAATAATTAAAAAAAGAAGAAGTATGAAAAAGGAAAACTATTTTACCTTTCTTAGCAGATTTTGAAGGTTGAGCAAAAAACTTGACTAGCATCATCACATGAATTGTATGAAACATCAAACAAAAGTGGTAAAACGTAAAATTTAATTAATGAAACATCAATAATCAGAAAAAGAAGTATGAAAAAAGGAAAACTATTTTACCTTTATTAGCAGATTTTTTTCCAGGCTCAGCAGATAATTGACTGACACCCTCACCTGAATTATATGAAAAATCAAACCGTATTAGGAAAAGGAAAAGAGTAATTCATAAAATATCAACTGAAAAATAAATAAAAAGAATAAATATTACCAGTGGCTTTCTCAATTGAAACATATGCGACTTGGCTGGAATCAACTTTACTATCACCCTCATCTAAAAAACATGAAACATCAAGAGATATTTAAAATAGGTAGTATCAAATTAATAAACAATCAGATAATAAAACATATAATTTAAATTTAAATAATACCTTTGCTGTCAAAATCAATGTCACGCTCAGCGAGATTTTTAGCCTTAACGCTCATCAGTTTAACCCGTTTAATAGTAGCCTGTTTTACACACCTCTTTCGGATATTTTCTTTAGGGACAGAAGCATCAGAGCCTGGGCACCTCAGCCAGTTTCTTCTTCTTCGAATTTCCTGGACTCGGGACTGAAGGAATACCAAAACATTAATTTTAAAAAAAATAAACAAAAATATACATATAAAAAAATACCTGAAGTAAACGTGGGAGTCGTCAGACCACGAATCCTATCATATTTTCTGACAGGACCACCACAATCTAAAAAACATGACAAACAGAATAAAAAGTCACACATACATACATATTAATATTAACAAAAAATCATAAACATCAATTAAAAAGGCATTTTAAATCAAGCAGATGATCATTAAAAAAATGTAAAATATCATTGAAAAACCTAACAACATCATTCTGAAAAGGACAAAAAATGTGCACATACAAATTGTAAATGTGTAATTCACTACAACATAACTACAACTGTTATTGCCATATTGGTACTAGCAAAACTGATGAAACACAAACACTGAAACTACCACTCTATTAGCAGAAAAGATTGCAACATTCTACAAATAGTTACTCAAGCACAAATCAACAGAGAAACTATCACATAATATCTGCAGTTGCCTATAATATACAAATGAAGTAGGCTAATCTAAACAGTTCAAATCCAATAATCCCTCAATCTAGAGAGAAATTGAAACAAAATAAAGTATGACCCCTTCTATAGTAAGTAAAAAGGCTTGAAAACAATACTCATTTACCAAAAATAACTTAGCAAACACTTCCTAATTTGTACTTATATTAATGCTCTGTTCCTATAAAGGCATGGCAAAAAGATACCAATGCCCAAATGCAACTGACATAGGTATTGTACCTCACACAAACCATCATATAGAAACAGCTAAAACATACTTGTAAACACTGACACCATGATCACACATTGAACCAGGCAGTACAAAGCAACATCTATACAAGAACAGTAAAGTAAAATGGAATAGTTGTATCATCAAATCAAAACTAAAAAGCACCAAATAAAACTAGAGATAATGAAAAACATCAACCTACTTAAATCATCACTCCTACGGCAAATTACAATAGAAACACTGTAAGTTTAAAAATCAAGCAGTAACAATTTAAAATACAAATAATAAGAACTGCATGCATAACACACTTCCATGAAAACAATTAATAACAGCATCACATAAACAGGTAAGCAAGTCAGTTGAAAACCTTGAAACATCATATGCAAACAGTAAAACATCAATTTAAACCTTAGAAGACAAAAAAACAAATATACTGATAAATTCAATTATACCAGCCATACAATAAAAGAAGCAACAAACCTTGAGAAGAAGAAGTCTTCCTATTCTCCTTTACAGCAACATTCGAATAACTTGAAGGCTGTGAGTATGATTTTGCAATTTTCAACACATCTTCATCTAAACTAACATATTCAACACGATTTCCTTTCTTAGACATCTACAAAACGATAAACATGAAAAATAATACAGTCAAATACAATTCACATCAATGAAAACCTAATGAACAACTAATATATGAAAACTGTCAGAGTCGCAATTACCAGATGAACTACAGTAAAAAAAATTCCAAGCGAAAAGAGTAAAACCTGCAAAAAAAAGAACAAAAAGCTAAGAAAACAACGACAAAATACTTATTAAAAAATAAATCGACTAAAAGTAAAAAATATCGGCTGAAAATGCAAAAAATGGTTTGTCGGAATTACTCGAAGAAGAACGAACTGATTAGTAAGCAAACATGGAAGAAACTCCACAAATCGGACCAGAAACTCCTAGTACACTAGCATGAAACAAGATCCGATTCCTATTTTACACCGCAATCGAATAACAATACTGAATCGCGGCCAGAATAGCAAACCTAACTCGCAGTGTTTTGAGAGAGAAACGAGCGATTTTTTGAGAGAGAAAGAAAAGGAAAAAATGAGGGAGACGAAGAGATGATGAATAGTTAGGGCAGTGTCATATTTAAATTATTCATAATTCAATCCCTAAAAACTTTGAAAATTATAATTAAGATCCCATCCTAAATTAAGTGTCTATTACTTATAAATTAACCCCTGGTCTCGCTACGAGACCGTCTCGCACAAGATTTTGTCTAATATTTAATGTTAACGTTTGTCCCGACATGAGACGGCCTCGCAGGAGAGATACTTTTTAAGAAATGTGATGTGGTTCAACTAATGGTCAAATAATTTTACTAAAATAGGTAAACTTTAAAAGTGGCCTAAACTTGTGGAACAGACTAAAATAGAAAAGTGGCCAACAATTATGGGACGGAGGGAGTATTTAATAATAGAAAAAGTTTTTTTGTTAAATTGGCTAACAATTGAATCAATTATGAAAAAACTCGTTTCAATAACTTTTAGATCAAATTATAATTATTTAAATATTGTGATACAATTTTAAAAAATTCAAAGTTATAGAAATCTCGTTATAATAAATAAAAACAAACATCAAATCACCTTATTATTCCATCTGTCCCAGCTCTATTTGCACTTCTACTTTTTAGCACTATTCTCTATCAAAGTTTGACTACATATTTGAATATATTTATGAACAATAATATTATCGTATATGATATTGTTCAATTTGTCGTAACAAGTAGTTTTTAAATATCAACTTTTTATTTGCTGTTATTATACGTAGGTAAAGATATTAACGGTCAAACATGTTTCCTCAAAGCCGTGATAATGATTACAGTGCAAATCTAACTGGGACAGAGGGAGTAGTTATATAAATTATAAAATTATCTCGTCTAACAATTAGTCAATTTTAAAGAAGACTCTGCGTTAATAATATATTTTATATAAATTATCATTTTTGCTTAATTAATAAAGAGATGGTCACATGTTTGGCATCCTAAACTTTAGACAATGGTCTTTATGAATTCTAAGTCTATTCTATCTCTAAGGACATATCTCTAATAATTTTACGGGGACCTATCTCTAATATTTTTCGAGGGACTTTTTTGTCCAATTTTTTCCCATCATTTTCCTGCCAGCTGCAATCTGGAAAAAAAATATTTTTATAAAATATTTAAAAATGCAAAAATCAATATAATCATTGAACTGAAAAATCATAAATATCAGCTTTAACTTGCAAAATATCAACGGAAAATCATAAAACATTAACAAAAAATTGCAAAAATATATATATTTAAAAATCAAATAAAAATCAACAAAAATTTGAAGAAAAAAAACGCCGACTACAACTTACAAAACATCAACTAAAAATCATAAACTAAAAATCATAAAAACATCAATAATAAAAAATTGAAAATTATAAAAGCATCAACAAAGTTTAAATTATCTTTTTTTAACGAAAAAACTACAAACATCAACCTTTATCACCCAAAAGCTAAAAACATCAATTCCTAAAACCTAAATTTCACCCGAAAAAAAATCAACATTGTTAAAAAAACACTAGAAAACATCAACATATATCACCGAAAAAACTATAAAATCAACTCTTATCACCTAAAACTCACATATAAAATGAAAAATATCAACATGAGAGGAAAAAAGCTAAAAATATCAACACATATAACCCCCAAAAAAACTACAAAACACTGATTCATATAAACTAAAACCCACCCAAAAACGAAAAACATCAACATGAGAGAAAAAAATTAAATGCATCAACTAAAAAGCTACAGTACCTCAAGAGTATAAATTCTTCACTATGAAAATCATAGAACATGAACAAAGCTTAAATTATAATTTTTTAAAAATACAAACATCAAATCTTGTCACCCAAAAGTTACAAACATCAACTCCTATCACTTAAACCTCATCCGGAAAATAAAAAATATCAACATGAGAAAAGAGACACTACAAACATCAACCTATATCACCAAAAAATATATATAAAACATCGACTCATATCAACTAATTTCACCCAAAAAATTAAAAACATAAACATGAGAGGAAAAAAACTAAAAACATCAACCTAAAAGCTACGGTGGCTCAAGAGTATAAATTCTTCACTTTGAAAATCATAAAATATCAACAACTTTTTATTAAAAAAAAGAAACTACAAAATATCAACATATATTACCCAAAAGCTACAAACATCAACTCTTATCAACTAAAGCTCATCCGGAAAATGAAAAACATCGACATGAGAAATGAGACACTATCAACATCAATCTATATCATCAAAAAAAAGTACAAACATTAACTCCTATCACCTAAACTTCAAATGAAAAATATCAACATGAAAAACTAAAAAATATATCAATCCATATCACCTAAAAAAAACTAAAAAAAGATCAACTCATACATCGACAAAACCTCACCCGATTAGTAAAGAAATATCAATATGAGAGAAAATAAAACTACAAACATCAATAAAAAAAAATCTATAGTAGCTCAAAAGTATAAATTCTTTAAAAAAAGAAAAGAAATTCAAGTGAGAATTTAATTCAGATCTCTGGCTGCAAAGTCCAGAATACTAACATTTCCTATAATTTTTGAGGTACTTACCTTTTCTACAACTTTTCATGTCAACACATGCGAACCTATAACTTGTCACTACACTATATTCCCTTTTCACCATATTTTGTTGCATGTCAACTTTTTACACTTCTATTTAATGATACTGAGTTGGCTAATTAGAAAGAATGGATTGAGACAATTTATTTATTTTTATTTCAGGTGGGTCATGGAAGAATTGAAACCACTAAATTGTGTGGAAAAAAAAGAAGAGAAATGAGTCAAAATATGGAAATATAAATGGGACAGACAAAAAAGGAATAGGGATGATCGTGAGTTTAGAACCCGACCCATACCCACAAGATCTAGACCCGTTGGGTTGCTGTCTATGCCTTTGGCTTTACCTTCTGAACTTGGCTAACTAGATTAGATTCACCCCATGAGAACCTAGCGAGCCTAGGCTCTCTCCAACCTAAATAAGCACGCCCATACAAAAAATGATAAAAGGAGAAAGACAAGTATCTACCGATCATCAAAGTATGGTTAGAAAACATAATAAAACGAACATGCCATACTGCGACCACATACAAATTTAGAGGAAGTTCAGAGAGATGAACGCGGTCGCTTACGGCCAAGTGCCTACTCCTTCGCGAAGAGCGATGCTTCTTGCTCTGAAGAGCAACCTCAGTTGTCGGATTTCAAGCCAAGATCTCTCGCCTTAACCCCTTTCGGAAGAACGACAACGTTCTTAGAAAACTCTTTTCCGTGCTATTTACTCTCATTATGCTTAGCAAAGTTAGGCCTACCGTGACCCTCATGCTGGCAATATTGATCACCTGCATTCCCTCCAGTGCTCGTAGCAACCCGAAAATCTTGCCCAATGATGTGTTCATTTTATGTACTAGTTTTAGGATATTTTGGAGTCACTTTTATATTCTTTTATGCTCTAGATCTTGGTTTTGCTTTGAAATTATCTTAGGAGAGTTAAAAGCAACTTTTGAACTCATATTACTTTTCCAGGGAATTTGGTGTGACAAGGCAAATGACATAAACAATCATCATAGTTCATGAAAATATTCAATCATTGATCAATGAGAAAAAAAAACCACATACATAGAAGGTATGGTAGTAAAATTCTAAATAAACATGGAATGGATGGAAAACTAGCTCAATTAATTTGAACCCGGAGATGCTCCATCATCATATACTTGTTGATGTTTGAGAGAAGAAATTTGATTGAGCTCTTTAATGGTTGTAATGGTGTGAATGGAAAGGATGGTTTGGAGTTTGGAGGAAGTGTGTTGGAGATGGAAAATGGGTGTTGGTGATGATTATTATTGACATGAAAAAGGGATGAGGAGAAATTTTGGTTCAATTCGGCTCAAATTTTCTATTTCCACTGGAAAATCTAGGTCGACCGACATTGGTAGGGGGTGGTTTGAGGTTCGTTTTATGTGACACATTTGCAACGTCAAGGGACACAATCTAATTTGTGAAAAGTGACGTAAATACTCCCTGTTAAGATTGCGGCCCCTTCAGATGACCCGTTTATGCCCGAATTGGAAGAACATTGTCCTGAAAATGTGAATAATAAAATGTTATCTTCAATTTTGCATTTCGACTTCCTACACTTTTTTTGAGGGATCTAAGTGCAAAAATTAAAAAGTTCACCGGTTGTCCCAAACTCGATTACGATCATCCGAAAAGAAACTTTGCATCCATAGTCGAACTTATTCTAACCGTGGGTAATAAAGAAACTGGTCTTATTCCACATAGATTTCCACAAGTTCTTCGAAATGACCCTTGTATACTTATAAGTAGTTGATCAGCACCTAAATGCATGCGTTAACCAGTGCATTTGGCACATTTGTTATTATGTTTTGTTTGGATGATTGCTAGTTTTAGTTAGATTTACAATACAAAGGGTTTAGATGACCGTTGTTGGTTTTCTTATCTAAATCCCTAGTTTTGTAGACTTAATTGGATCTAATGGAGACTTTGTCCTCACGAGCACCTATATCTTCTTTTGTAAGCTTACTGGTAGGTTGCTCATGGGCACTTCGGCATAATCTTGTAGAAGGCCATCCGTAAGGATGGTAGTAGATATTTGAAAGTCATTCGCAAGGATGGTAGTAGACAGAAGGTCATGAATCAAAACGTAGTAGTAGATGATTTCAAGCCGGAAAAAGAAAAGAGTCAAAGTTTAAGTTTTCAAGACTTGGCACGGCCGCATTAGCCAAAACGACCATGTCAGCCAACACATCTGTGCCAGGGGCCCTTAGCATGAGTTGTGCCAACCAGCAAAGACGTGCCACAGCCTCTCAGCACAATCTGTTTGCTCGAACACGACCCGTGCCAACCTAAACCTTTGTGAGGCGAAGTATGGATACAGACCATACCCTTTTACACGGCCCGTGTCATTTCATTTCCAAATTTGAAGACCAACCCACACGGTGCAAAGATTGACACGGTCGTGCCATCGTTTTGCTCAGAAAGCGCCTCCCACCCTATGACCCTTAAGAATTTACATGGCCCGCGCCATTCAACTGATCAAGAAAATCTTCTAGCCAACGGGTCGTGTCAAATGACGCGGTTGCAAGCATCTGAAAGGCCAAGACGGAGTCCCAACCAACGGCCCGTTCTGGCCAGCATGATCTGTGCCAGATCTTGCCAAGCCGTACGGGCCGACCCTGCGAGGCAGCACGGCCGTGCCAGTATGCTCATAGTGGACTGCAGGTACCCACCCCCCATTTTTCAAGATAAAATGGACATTGTGGTGTGAAAACCTTCAACTTCAGGTAAGTTTTCTATCTCATCTGATTTTAAGATTCTAAGAAGCAGCCCTTCGCTCAAAAAGTGTGGCATCCTCTTTTACAAGGTAAAATCTCTTTCCTCGTGTGGTGAATTTTGAATAAATGTCTACCTTTGGATAATATTTTTTGCTGCAATAGGAATCATAAATGTTTCTAAATATATTGGAATCCCTGATTCATATTTTCAATAAGTGTGACATGGCACCGAAATTGTGGAAAGAAGCTTTTCTGATGACTGGTTTTCATTCCTTGCATTTTGACCATATTTTTTATCTGGTTTCTTGGTTTTGGTCTGCTGATGGTATGTCTAAATCAAGAAATAATGTAGTTAATATTATCCCCTCTATCATTTGTTGAATTTTATGGAAAAGTAGATGCTCTATGATTTATGATGACTGCAAACCTACTCTTATTAGCATAAAGAAAGAACTTAGTCAAACAATTAGAGACATTTTTACCATTAATCCCCCATATAAAAGAAAAGGACATTCAACACCTAATAGACATAAGATTAATCTCTAAATTTAAACCAAGAAAACAAAAGATCATTTAATATTACAAATGGAAACCTCCAGATGTGGGATATAAGATCAATTGTGATGCATCATTAGGAATACCGAGGGGCAACCACTGAATATGGTCTCTTTCAAGATTCATAATGCAACTAGCTCGCTTCAAACTGAATTGATAAGTTGTATAGTGGGGATAAAATTTTACATTGTTCATCATTTACTTCCCGTATTGCTGAAACTGATTCTTTGTAGGTTACACAGATGATCATTGGACTCATATCAACTCCGTGGAAAATGCAGGCACATATATAGGAGTTGGAACGATTAGTGGAGAGCAAGGACATCTCATGGATGCATATATATATATATATATACACACACACACGCACACACACACACAACAAAACACCCTTGCACATCTCTTAGCAAGACTTATGCCTCAAGACAACTATCAGATTTAGTAGCATCATACATACAGGGAGGCTCCATCAAGGATGTAAATGGAAATAACAGAAGACATTTTGGGACTTACCGTAAGAGAACATCAACGAGCACTACATCACTGTTCGATCACACACTGGACTTTCATTTTGTAAATTGGCCATACCTTTGTTAATACATGTCAACAAAAATTATCTTTCTAAACGTGTTGTTTAGAGAGGTAATTTTTATTGACATCAATATCCCTCTCCTTTAACAATTTTTTTGTTTTGTAATATGAAATCGAGAATATCTCTATGCACCAAAACACACTCTTATGCACCTCTTGTAACTTCTTATGCAGGGATTGGGGTCCCTTGACAAATTTCCCCCCATCCATCAATGGTTTTAATTCTAAAAAAAGTACTCTAACGTAACGTGGGAATTTCGTTTACCAAAAAACGTGGGAATTTACCACTGATAAGTAAATGGATCCATGAAACATACAGAGCCACTAATTTACAATTGAGGAGATACAGTATTAAATATCAACCCTTATACAATCGCGACAATATTTGTATATAGCTCTCTATACAGCAGTAATGACTTGGCCGATTTCAATGAAAAAAAGGTCAATTGTCATGAAAATTCCTTCATAACGGCTCCAAAACCAGTGTAACCTCCGAATGGTATTGTGACTTCACTGCAACCAAAAAAAATATGCCGTGGACAGCCCAACACAAGATTTGTCACAGCCCTCATACTGAAGAATCAAACTCCGTCATGCTGAGGATTTACAGCAAACAAACAAGAGTGCGTATGTAGTAAAATTATATGTGACTGCAACTAATCTTTAGTTACCCACCGTCGGCCTCGAATCTGGTATCCCCCCAGAATATGGTCACTACTCTCACCCCCACTTTCTGCACTGGTGTAGCCTGATTTCTGCCTGTGCTTCTTCTTCCTCGCAGCACCACTATCACTAATGCTACCGTTTAAGAGTGGATCATCTATTCCACGAATTACCCTTCGAGATGGAGAACCAATACAACTGTCATCTTTAGTTTTCCTCTCATGCCTCTTTATGTTTTGAGATATGTTATGCAGTTTCTGATTCAAATGTGAAAATCCCTTCTCCATAGGCTCAACTGCTTGTGAAACAGTGAACTTGACATCATTCACAATCTGGATCATAAAGGTTTAGCATCAGAACTGATTGAAAAGTGTAAAGCCTTTGCAACATGACAGATAGCCTCTCACTAAAAGCAAAATATTGCCGCCAGTCACTATATCAAGTGATCTCCACCTGGGATACAAATGCTCCAGTAGTTGCCATTTCTCAAGAAACAGGGAGATCTCAAACAACCACCTTCATTTGTTTTAAAGATAAGCCCCCAAGATCAAAATAGTATATAACAGTCTCAATTTTAAGAAAATGCTCTCAAACCATTGTTGAAGATGGAAATGAAAATTGTGAATTTACATCCAAAACAAACAAGGCTAATCACTATTCACAAAGGTTATCCTTTCATCAAGAAAATCTTACACTGAAGCCCTAAAGAAATTTTCATTAAAATAACATATGAATACTTGCTCAAGCCTGCCAAGACACAATTATCATACTGCAATCAGACCAAGTAAAACTAAATACACATTAACAAGCCTGTTGACTTTACCAAACTTTTCCTTTTTGAAACTTAGAGCCATAATGCTTCATCCAGTTATTATCTACCTGATTAATTGTAATCTCTGCACCCCTTTTTTTTTCCAGATCAAGTTCTTAACTTAGCTACAACTAAGCCTTTCTCCAACCGTGCAATATTGATCATAAGTAACCAAAGGTTCAATCACAACAAATGTTTTGATTTGTCTTAGGCATGCTCCGTTCACTTTTTTCGACTATTAAGGAGGCTAGCACTGATTTCCTTATAATAATCATTAATTCTTCTACCATAGGTATCCGAAAGAAGATCAAACTGTAAAAGATTTTTTTCCCAAATAGTAATGGTAAGTGTATTATCTAAATAGCACAAGAGACAAAGACTAAATCTCGAAGTGAAAAACCAAGAGAGTAAACATGTAAGAGAGAAGATCAAACAGTAAGAGAGACTTTTCCAGCTAAAATTTGAGTAGATCAAGGTATAGTTAACTACGCTACTACTGGTATGAGTATTGTAATTCGCTTCTCATATAACTGTCCCAGAGACAGAATCCTTCAACTAGAATTTTAAACGCAGTTCAATAAGTGGGCAAGGAACACTTACGTATCCACCACCACCAACAAATACATCCTTGACACTTTCTTTGATGGGGGTCATTCCACTCCTTGCAGCAACATCAGGATGAGGAAGACGTAACTTTGTGGGACGCTCACTATCCCTGACCTCATCTGGATCAACAGGAAAATCACCTACATAATCTCCAAGGACAGATACACTTCCAGGAAACCGTTCTTCCATTAGCTCATAGGGTTTCGCAGGGAATACATAGAGGTGAACAACTGAAGCAATCCCCATCTGTGCTGGATGAATAAGAAGCCTGTTAAACTTAATACAATCCCAAGTCTCAGTGTAAAGATTTCTTTTATCACACCAAATTTATCACGGCCCAAGTTGTTTCCAGAAATGGGAGTGGATTGGATTCTTAAATACCAGATGAAACAAGATGACCATAAGGTTAACAGAAAAAACACACTCCCTCCGTCCCACTAATAATATCTTCACACTTGTTTAAATTGAGACGTCACAATAATATCTCCACACTTTACTTTTTACCCCTTTTGGAAAATTCATTTCTCATCGACTCATTTATATTACCTTTTTTTCTTTACTTGATTTCATTCTCTACCAATTCTAATCCACACGCCTACTTCTCCCTTAATCCTAGTACCCAAAAAAGTGAAGATATTACAGGGGCAGAGGTAGTAAAATATTAGAATGTGCTAGTAGCTGTTGATATGACAACCATACAAAAGACAGAAAACTGATGATTCTAAACTTAGCAACGATTATCAATGAAAGATAACATGAAAGATTCGAAAAGAACCAAATTCCACTCTTTATCCCTTACATATTGGTGAGGGTGGGGTTGGGGTGCAGAATACCCAATCCCGATTGTAGAATAATATCATTGGGCCTTGGGAAAATTTGTGCTGCAGCCAGAAAGACTTGTTTTTGGGTTTACATTTGTTCCAAAAATTTACAGGCATCTCATGGAAAATTTTCAAGAAGGGGGGGAGGGGGTGTAAAGCCTTTATTTCACTCAGTGGTATATGGATCATATATTATCATTATGTAACCCTCATATTTTGTTCATGTTCCGCTCCTCTAAAGAATATAGGGAAAGATTAACATAATTAATCACTAATGACAAACCCTTGGAACAGAGTCTGAAACCTGTTAATCAAAAGACTATATCCTGAGTCAGTTGGTAACAACATAAATAACTTTCTCCTAATCACCAATGCAGTGAGCTACTGATATTAAAAACGGTCTCAGAATAAAAGGCTAAAACTGGAAGATGATTGTATTTTTCCCAGCAACTGAGAAGTTAATGGCAGCACTATCCAAGTCTAATCAGAAAACCAATACGCACCAAAGAAAAAAAAAGAACAGGAAAGCAATTAAAGTTGCCTTAGTGCAACTGGGCAAACTATGGAATCACTTTAGTATCTTATTTAATGTCTAACCCCCTTCTCCCAGACTATAATGTGTAAGACCTTCACCATGTCCAAAACCATCACTAGAGCATGAAAGGACATAAAGCAGACAATTATGTAAACTTACATGCAAAGGTACAACTAAGAAGGAAGTTACTGCTTTGAATTTACAAAGAACCCCATGTACCTCTGCATCTACACATTAAAGTTTCAGAAGAATTCAAACGATACAACTAACAAGGAAGCAGCTATTCAAATGTATAAGAATGAAGGACAGATTACCTCTATGCATATTATGAAATCCTGAACGCTGGACTGGAACTGCAAAGCTTGAGCTATGGGGCTTCTTAGAAGACCAAGATCATAGAAAAGGGCAATAATAAGACCTTGCCACCAAGTCAAGAAGACAATCGACTTAAATGTGAGAAACTTGGCCAATGGCTGAATGTGCGCAAGTTCAACTTTAGTGATGGTGTAAAACTGAACTAAGCAATACAAAGCCCATGTTTGACTAAAATTTATAACCACAGCCATATATGGATACCTACATGTGTAAGAAGGAACAGAAATTTAGCATAAACAAGGGTCACATCAACTTTTTAAAGAAGAGAACATGTTAGATGACATGCATTCAAGCACAATTGGACATTCCCAGCATCAAAAGGGGGAGAAACTGAGAAGGAAAGTAGCAGAAGGAATCTCCAGAAAAAATATTGAGTACAGATACTTCATTTGTCAAGTTACTGCATGGTATATGGAAAAAGCTCTTAAATCAACATTATACTAAGCCCATCAACCACACTGCACTGGAAAACTTCCACTGCTCCTAAGAAATAATACAAGACCTTTGTACCTTGCCAGAAAAAGAAGAAGATAAAACAGCTCAAAGGAAAAGGAAGCATTTTCCTTTCACAGTATTGATCACGTACTTCAGTTAGACACAAACTGTGTTGTTCCCATGGAATGAATGCATCCTTTTATAAGATGAAAGGTTTTTCAGTGAAATATAAATGGCATCTCACCCGCATTTCCATCTAAATTCTCCTTCACAATATACACCAAATGCTTCAAAAATCACAGCCAGAATAGCAGTAACTGCCTTTATAAGCATCTGCAAGGATTAAGAACAGAGCTTATAATAAATGAATCAATCAATAAAATGAAATCTGAGGGGCCAAAATCAAGGAATGAAACTCACATATTGGACAATTCCAAACTTGATAACCTGGTAAACCCACTGATTCAATTTCCACGGCTTCAGGAAATAGTTGAAAGGAAAATGATGTTTTATTACTCCCCTTTCATGGCCATCATCATGATCAAGCAAGGGTTCTTTAGAGCTTGCACGCCCCTCCCTCTCCATGAATTGGATGGTCCTTTCCTCCCCACCTTGCTCATACACACAAGTAGGTAAAGAAAAGTAATAAATCAATCAAATTCTTATGGCTCCAAACTAATTCTTTTAATAACAATCAAGTTCTAGATGCCCGAAAATAGGCGTACATTAGTTTATTTTCTTAGATTTTGACTATTTCATCTCACGATTTCTCTATCATCATTTCAATTTTCATCCATAATTCATTTCAAGACAACCAAACGTAATGTAATAATTCAGTAGCTATGTCTTTGTGAAGGGCTGCGTACCCCAGAACATAAGGGGTCCCCTACAACTTTCCCAAGGGGTTGATCTCAGTTATAGTTATCGATCTTAATGGGGTTGATCTTATCTGCAACGTTGAAGCGCCCGACGGTGCCCGCAAAGAACACCATTTGTTGCTCTAAGGTGAACTTTATGTTCTCAGCCTGCAACATCGAAGCATTTCTAAGTACATTTGTTAATTCATGCGCTAATGAATAACCTTAGCAAGATTCGAACCTTTCGGAAACCATGTTCTTCCCCTTCATACTCGATTAGGGGAAGTGCCATTTAGCATAATATATATATATATATACATAATATATATATATAAAATATTTTAGGACCTTACCGTATTTTTACTCCCCCTAACACCGTTACAACCTTGAATAAATACCTTTCTCATTTGCATTAAATGATTTGAATATTTTCATGTGAACTTCATATATTGAGTGATCGTCCCTTACATTTTGAGCGAAATGTGTGAAACGTGAGAAATGTTTGATGCTTGTCTTATTTTGACTAAGGTTAGGGATGATTTGCATTAATTTGAGGATGATTTTACCTATGTTATTTGAAGGGTGTGATAGTGTCAAATGTGTTATACAGGATCCTTTGTTATTAGTAAGGTAAAGTTTGTCAATGGATCAAGAAATTAAAGGTTGGTATCCTGAGTTTGCTTGTTTGTAGGGTTTGTAATTAGTGTCTTTTGTTAATTTTCTTTTCATTTGATTCTTTTTTAGAGTCAGTCGGGATATTTGGTACTTTTGTGATAAGCAACATAATTTGTTTCTCATTTCATACTTGAGGGCAAGCATAATTCAAGTGTGAGGATATTTGATGCATATTAATTATGTTGTTTATATTGGGGTTTATTGTGATTTAACTGGATTAATGTACAATTTAGGTGTGTTATTTGTCGCAAGTTACATGTTTGTGGGCTTAAGTAGAAATTGGAGGAATTTGAGGAGAATTTAGCAATTATGGTAAAATGAAGACAGTCAAATATGTGCCAAAAGAGTCGGACGTGTGCAAGCCGCAGAAAATATTTGGAGACATTTTTGAAATTTGGAGATATTTTTTGGCTAATTTTAGGGTTTGAAGAGATATATATTGAGATATTGGTGGAAATTTAATTATGATTTTTATTCCTTAATTAGGTAAGGTTCAGATTTGAATTCAAGTATGGAAGCAATTGTATTGGATTTTGGTAATTGCATGAGTATAGGTACACAATGCAATTCGGTAGCAGACATTAGTTAGTTTTCGTTTTTATGCAGACTTTAGTTAGTTTTCGTTTTTACGCAGACTTCGTACTTTCATAAGCAGATTAGAATTCATAGTTTTGCATGCAATTATTCTCCTTCTCAGTTTCCGTGCGAGACTTCATCATATTCTGAGTTTGTGAAACCAGTTTTCTGTTGCACTGCATTTGGTTTCATATTTTTTATTATTATTATGTTTAGTTTATATATTATTTATTTGATTTGTGTAATTACTATGAGTAGCTAATTAGTTTATTGGCAGAAAATAATAAATGTTAATTTTAAGCCGTGAGGCCTAATTGATTTATAATTGATTCTTGCATGTTCTTGATTGTTTTTGGTTGAATTTATTTCTAATATGTTTAAGTCAGACCAACTTGAATGTTTTTTAGAATACTGCTATCTAATTTCCGCCAATACGTAATTATTGGATGAGATTAGTAAGTAACACAATCTTGTAAAAAACACCTAACTAGCTAAGATTGTAATAGAAAGATAGGGAATAGTTGAGTGTGCATTGCTATTTGCTTTTACTTTGGTAAATGCTATATCGGATTCTTTTGATTCTTAATGCTATCAAACTGTGTTCTGGTTCAACGAATACTTTATGTGGATATTTTGGTAAGTGAAATAGTTAGTTAATTATAATTGATTAACTGTCGATAATGTAAGAAAGAATTGGGGAGGTTAAACGTACCTACTTTCCTATAACTGATAGATGTGCAAGAATTGATTTATTATTGCACCTATGATCGATAGTAACTAGGATGAGTTATTGTTAGCCGATATCATTCACATGTAGATTTATTTCTCATTTTAAATTCATTATTTGCAACTATAGTGATAGAAATCATTCTTTTAAAATTAAGGCGCGGTGATATCACTAAGAGAGTTTGAGATATTAGTAGGAAGAAGTTAAGTGTGTAAAAAATAAAAGTGCAACTCTAGATGGGACGGAAGGATTACATTGATTTTGGTAGCCAATTAGGATGCGTAAGGCTAGGTTTAACTTTTTGTGGCGAATACAATATTATATGCAACAACATTTGGTAAGGTGCAATCAATTGTTTGCATGATGAAAATATACTTTTTTTAAGCAACCCATATATACGAGGGAGATTTTATAAGGTTCTCCAAACCTATGTAACAGCCGTTACATCAAAATAATGTCGGTCAATACCGGTCCTATTTTACATGTGGTTGCATAATGCAAAATGGTTGCCTAATGCAAGGCCGGGTTTAGAAAATATTTGGAAATGATTCCGATAGTCACACCTCCACCCCCTGTGTCGATGTCTAAACTTCGGCCAG
>JAULKM010000011.1:6691418-6718719 GCA_032355605.1 Rubia tinctorum | reverse complement strand
GCCTTGTATACCCTTTGTACTTAGTATATATATGAATACACACAGCCACAATTATTTGTGGGTTTTACATTCTATCAAGTCCCAAATGGAAAACGCAGTCTGAGCCAAAATCCCCTCCACTGCATCACCAGTGACGCAGCTATCCGCTGCTGCAGAGCCCAGAAATCTCCACTCCAAAGCTAAAACTCCAAACTTTAAAGCTTTAGCCGGCGGAGCGTGTCACTGATCTGGTAAGCTTTTCCTTACTGCTACAGCTTTTTAAATTGTCCTAGGAGCATGTGGGTGTTCTTCCGTTGTTTTTTTTGCTTTGTCGGAATCGGGCAGCTCGACAAAAGACGCATTTTTTTATTGCTAGGATGGTTTGGAATTTTGGAGTGATGATGTATATTTAATTGCACTCATTATCGTAAATTTCTAGCGTATGCACTTTTCTGTATAAATTTTGAAGAAAAAAGATTGCGTTTCTGATATGGTTTCACTGCTGGTTACTGGAAATGGATTTTGCAGATTCTCATCAGTCCAGAACTCAAAAACCAATATAGCATAAATGAAGAAATCAAAAGCCAGTATTGTACTAGAATGTACATTGTCGCTTCTGGTTCTGATTTTCTGGTCAGCTTCAGCCAGTTCCGACCAAAACTTTCTTAATTGCCTTATCCATCACATTGATAACCATAGTATCATTTCCACACCAAATACCACATCCTACTCATCTATCTTGCAGGCAGCCGTTCAGAACCTCAGATTCACGCTGCCAAACGCCCCAAAACCCCGCTTCATCATCACTCCGGAGAATGAATCAGAAATACAAACAGCAATATATTGCTCGAAAATCCATGGCTTGCAAATGAGGATCTTAAGCGGAGGCCACGACTTTGAAGGTAGTTCGTGCATTGCCGATGTCCCCTTTTTCATACTCAACATGTACAACTTCAGATCAGTCTCCGTAGATGCCAAGAGCCTAACAGCTTGGGTTGGAAGTGGCGCGACGCTTGGTGAAACATACTACAACATTGTCCGAGTCAACAGATCCTTAGCATTCCCAGCTGGATATTACCCCACAGTGTGTGCTGGAGGGCACATCAGTGGAGGAGGGTACGGCCCTCTTCTCAGAAAGTTTGGGCTTGCAGCTGACAACGTTGTTGATGCTCGTGTAATCGATGCAGAGGGGAGAATTCTCAATCGGGAAACTATGGGGGAGGATCTCTTTTGGGCAATCAGAGGAGGAGTGGGAGCTAGTTTTGCTGTCATTCTTGAATTCAAAATTAAACTAGTTGAGGTTTCGGAAAAGTTCACTGCATTCACCGTCAAAAGAACTCAGGAACAAGGTGCAACAAAACTTGTCCACAAATGGCAAGACATTGCCCACAGGTTGCCGGAAGAGCTTCTTCCTCGAACTCCAGTTGACCGTTGTTGAGTCGAACCAGACGGATAAGGGAACTGTAAAAGCCACATTCGTTGTCCTGTTCGAAGGCGAGGCTGATAAACTGATTGGCCTAATGAAACAGCATTTCCCGGAGTTAAACGTGGCTGAAGAGGACTGCATACAGTTACACTGGTTTGAATTTCTCACATATTTTCTGAACATGCCAGTGGAATCAACATATGAAATATTTCAGAGCAGAGCCCCTCCCACACCAAGAACCTACTTCATGTCCAAAGCAGACTTCGTCCAGCACCCCATCCCTGAAGAGGGGCTCGAGAAGATATGGGATCTCCTACTCGAAATGGCCTCCCCGCCTGTACAAATGAACTGGACACCTTATGGCGCGAAAATGGCCGCCATCTCGGACACTGAAACCCCATTCCCGCATAGAGCGTGTGGAACAGGCTAGGATTTGGGGAGCTCCGTATTTCAAGCATAATTTTGATAGACTTGTTGAGGTGAAGACCATGGTCGATCCTCATGATTACTTCAGGAATGAGCAGAGCATTCCACCACTCTCACTTTCATCCGGTTGATTAGACACTGATCCTGATTATTTTGGCACGTTCGGGATGTACTCTGAATACGACCCGAGGGAGAAGGATACAGTACAAGATATTAATAACCACGAAATAAGAGTTGCATATTTTTATGTACTCGAAACCGTGTGTCTGATTTACTCACAATTGAGACAATGAGAGTAATTTTAAGAAAGATTGTGAAGTAGTACTCCCCGATCCAGCCAAATTTGCACAATTTTTTTCCACCATATTCAATGAACATGTTTGACTGTGAATATGTGTAGCTACGGACAAGAATGTCATATAAAAATTTGGTATTTAGAAACTACACGTTACGGCGAATATAATCATATCTCATATGATAAAATTATTGTTCGTGTATGTATTCAAATATGTGGTCAAAATTCGACTGCTTTGAATGGAAAAAATTCTTTGCAGATTTGACTGGAACGGAGGGGGTAGTAAAAGTAATAGTGATTTGAGGAAGAAGGGTGTATGCGCATCTGAATTAGGACACACTATGTAGGAGTCTCTGTACATAAGAGGGTGGCTATGTCCATCTGATGTGTCTTTGACGGACCATCCATATAGCACCCTTAATCCTCTATCACCAATACGCAAGAACAAAACTCGAGATATCTCGGGGGTAAAATCTCCAATATTTAAATTAGCAAGCGTGTATGAAAGTAAGTAATAATGTTGCTTGAATAAGAGGTTAAACATACCCATGTATTTATAGGGGAGAAATTTTATGAGATCTACAAAATTATCTGAGTTAGGATTCTCTTCCTTCCGGAGAAAATAGTAGCATTCGAGTATAACAAGAACACTAATCATCGTTTTCATGTGGGAATACTTTTCGAACATATTCATTATGTGGGACTCTTTGACCATCGATATCTCGGTGACCAGTGATCAAATAGGCTTTGAGGCCCAAATATCATCAATAATCACCAGAAAGGCAAACGAGCCTTTGAAGTTTTTTCATCACTAATGACAGTTGACTGTCCTGATCTTTCGATCATTGGAGCCTTTGATCTTGGCAGGACACGTGTCAGCATAAGTTACCGAGTTGGGTGTCAGGTGTAGGGCATGGAAGAAGAGAGGAAAATATTGCAGTTTTGAAAACCATTACCGTTACTCCACAACTCCCCCGTTTCGTGCCATTTCCAAATCATTTACGCAGGTATTTCTAGAGCTCCTCCAACTTTCTTTACAAGGCATTTCAACTTCAGCTTCCGCTTCAACTCTCATTCCCAAAAATTAGTAAGTCTTTTCTTCTCCCTCCCTCGAAGTTTGTTCTTAATTTATAGCAATCATGTCTTTGTCGCCGTCGTTAAGGGTGGATAGTGATTCTTTGGCTACTGTTTTTCCAAATTATCGAGAATGAAGAACATGTAACTTATTTTGAGGAAGAATAGGTTTCCATCGAGGAAGTTTCTCCATTAGCTTGTCAAATTTCAATTAGCCGATGAGGTTTTGATAGGAGGGACCCTGGAGGATAATCTCGGGGAATTATTTAGAGGGTCCAAAGAAACAGACCCGGAAGCAGGATGTAGATGACAAGGGTTCTTTGAAGAAGGCTGTCAGGAGAGTATACGCCGTACATAGGTCTCCACTTTGGCAAGATCAGATTATCCACTGGGATTAGAAGGGGGATCCATATTGGGAGTTTTCAGTGAAGATCGAGGATTAGATGGGAGACTGGAAAGAAATACCAAGAACCATACAATGGGACCTCTGAAATGAAGGCTTTCATCCAAACCTTAGAGGTTCTGGTACCAATCGATGCCAGGCTACCGACATTCAAAGATAGCGAGAGTTTACATAGCCTACCACTTGGAAAATTAGTCATCTATAGGTGGTAATTGTTGTTTGGGTTGTGCTTCCCTTTTCCTCCTCTGTTCTCCATGTTGCTCGAGCATTTTAGCGTCAACTTGGCCCAACTCCATCCCAGCGTGGTTTGCCTCACTATGGGTTTTATGACAAAGTGTCATAACTTTGACATCGAATCCAACTTTGCACTACTTCGATATGTGTTTTATGTATTGAGGAGCAACCAGATCGTCGATGATGGTGGCGACAACATGTTCACCTTTAGTACTCTAAAAAAGGTTGTGAAGCATGCAAATATTTCAACGAACGCTGCCGAGTGGAGGCAAAAGTTTCTAAAGTTTGATAGCATAGTCTATGAGGTTCCTCAATAGCATTGTCATTTGGAGCTAGAGCACTCTATATCTTTTATGATTCCTGCGGAGTGCACTGCCGATGTGCAAAAGATGTGTGAGAGTCCCATGAAAGCTAGCATATATGGTCCTCACACCAGTGGCTATAGGTGCCCGAGTGCAATTTATACCAAATTGGTGTTTAGGGGGTCTTTGAAGATCAATAATAGGAGAGTGAATGGGTCATCAAAACTAATTGAGAAGGATCCCTGAGAAATTTGGATCATCGAGGATCCCTGAGAAGAAGAAAAAGGGAAAAAGGCCCTTAAAAGATATTAGACAGTAAAACCTAGTCTTTGTTATATTTAGTTTTTACTGTCTTCTGCTGTTGACTTATTCTATGTTAGTTGTACGTATATTCTGTGTAACCTAGTCTAAAGGGATTCGACATAGACTAGGTTACACAGAATATACGTACAACTAACATAGAATAAGTCAACAACAGAAGACAGTAAAAACTAAATATAGCAAAGACTAGGTTTTACTGTCTAATAAAAGACGATTATGATAAGAAGAAGAGGTCATCAATAGGTGATATCTAGCAGAAAAATCTTGGAGTTTTGTACAAGGAAAAGTCCCTAAGAATCCTCAATGGATCGAGATCTAAGAGGAAATCCTTGTGGATTCTGTTGAAGGTCTTTTTTTTATTTATTCGGTATCTTCTACTTATAATTTCGTATGTTGTGCTACATCTTCCTTCCCCATCGATTTTCAGTCAGTTTCTTGCACGAATCGAGGAATCCACTAAGATTCAACGGCACCATAGAGGCTCCTCCAAAAAATAGTTAGGGGCAAGGCTTGAAATCCTTGACTGCGGAGCCCCCCAGTTAAGTCCTTGGTCGATCTATGGAGAAAGAGGAAGCTGGAAGAATCGGCTCAACCCAATCCTTAACCGAAGAGGCCATCGACTCAGGATCCATCCCAAGTGGGTAGGGAAAGGAGATGTTTCTCAAGTCTTCACAACATTGGGGGAGGGGGGGTTGGATAACTTGTCCATTGAAAGCATTGTGATAAAGAGGTTCTGCTCCCCCCTTCCTTGTCCCAATCATCCTTACTTGAGACTTACACAAACAAGATCGTGAAGAAGAAGGGTTTCAGGGACTTCTTCAATGAACTCATCAAGAGAGTTCTTGGACATCATGGATGAGCTCTTGGATCCTAAGGACGACACTGAGATGGATTATAAGTGGTAAATCTCGATTGGCAGGCTCAAGCTACCTCTTCTGGAGCTCATCGGCTCTTAGGCTTAAATAAAAGATTGGTTTAATTAATGGTTAATACATGATTTATAGGGGATTGGGTCAGTAATTTTTAATCATGTTGCGTTTATAGAGTAATCCATATGGATAAACTTCTAGATGGAAACAGTGAGCTACTATTGTCCTAGATTTCAAAATTCTATGTCAATTATGAGTATTCACGTTAGGTCCCAGTGTGTGATGCTACTCTCGAGTTTAATTTACTGGCATGCGCATGTTTATTAACCTAGGACATAAAGGATATTAGGTGACCTCGTGTGTGCCCCCTCTAGCTAAACTGGAGGAAGGTGAGAGATGAATTAGGGGGCAGTGGACACCCGTAGTGAGTGAACTCGGTTAGTCTCCCATGATTTTAATCTCTCCACAATATGTGATCAAGCATTAGAATACAACATACTTATATAATGTGAATATGAATTCAGGATCAAGTTGAGTCGCTAAACATGTGAAGCAAACGTCCCTAAGTCTCTTTAACTCATATCTTTACTCTTCTTTAGTAGTCTAGCATGCTATTAAGTTTGATATCTGATGCCTGGGGGGTGCTTCTTTCCTAGTAGTAGTAGTTCTTGGAATCATCTACAGTGAGTCAACCAACCTCATTTGTTGTTCTTCGTCTTTATTTACAGTGTCAAAATCATGTGATTGTGGCTCACATATTCCAGAATCAATGGATACCAAAGGAGGATACTAAGATGCTACAAATTTCAAAATATAAGAATTAGAAGGTGAAAAAGTAGTATTCCAGTGGAAAAAGTCATGCATTTGTTATATTTTTGAATGAATGGTTGCTGACTAAGAAACTGAATAAACATGTGAGAAGGGAAGGGCTAGTTCATGATTTTCCAGGTGTAACCGGGAGATGGTTCGATCTTCTTCTTCTCCCTTTGACATGTACATGAAAGCCTGTAAATATAGAAATTTGAAAGCTTACGTACCTCAATTATACTATATGAAATATTTACACTGAAAATAATTAAAATACCTGAAAATCACTTGGGTGTCAATTATATGGCTGGGTTTGATGCCTACGGTCATCGCGTCGGGCGTAAAAACTTCATCCGTACTAGGACAAATGAGGATGAGGTACTAATGATTGTTGTGTTGAAATGAAACTAGTCAATGACTTAAAATCCAAGAACAATGTGAGAATAGGTACTAGAAATAGAGTTTGTGGCTAACACTCTAAGGTAGGGCACCAAATAGATGTCAGCGTCATTTGCTTGCATGGTTATGAATATATGTGCAGCACAGTTATTGATATCCTATTCAATGTACTCCTTGTCCAGTTTTCCCATGTTTGACAAACATAATTGGATGCGCCCGATTTTAGTGTCGTATACTTTGTCCCAAAGGTGCTTATAAGAATATCAATAACTAATGACGAGAAACAAAATGATACAAAAATATACAACAATTTAATGTGTAAAATTTACCCTATTTACACATCCATTTGTGCATTGGAGATCTAGGTCACGAAATGAAATATACCAAGTTTGATCCCGAAATCGACCATCTGATTATCTACAGTCCACATGTATGTGATCTAGAAAATGTTGAAGGTTTGAATTGGGGTAAGAACATAACCTCTCCCTTTTGTTGCATTTCCTTGACGGCCTCATTGCAATACTCGATGTGCCTCGCCATCATAGGATAATCATTCAAATTGCGTTTGTTGACAACCTCCGTGTCCAAAGTAAAAACAATTTTATGTATTTGGTTGTATAATAAATATATCTTTATAGTGACTATGACTGATCGTCTAGAGACGTACCTGTCTGATAGGTTTTGGGCAGTGATATTTTTGCTTGGATGGTCGGAGATTGCTGCTCGATGTGGATGGCTTTGGAGATGATGTATGGGTATCCTGATATAGAAATGACTTTAGTTAAATAATAAATAAGAAAAAAATACTTGTACTAGAAGAAATATAGGTTTTGTAATTTGTTGATGAAATTACCTCATCATCGCTGACATTGAGGAATTTCAAATCTTCATCCGTGGTTTCCTTTTTTCCACATCCTTAGCCTCATGACTCGGGTGCTAATCTTTGTCACCGACCAAAGAGACTATCCAATCGACCACACTTCCCAACGCCTCTCCAACATCGTTGAATTGGTGGTTGGCAGATGACAATCATGCCTTAGCATGATAGATTGGCTCGCAAACTCGAACGCAGGCTACTTCACCTGGTGCATTTTCTCGACTTCGTGATTTTTGTCGTAAGGCTTTAGCAACCATCACCTTTTCTCCATCAATGTTCTTAATGAAAAAGCTCACCACCTCACCATTTTGTAAGTTGTAGAAAAACAAAAATGGTTAATTTGTCCAATAAATTGAAGATGTAGCCCAATTAATTTCTATAATTGAAACAAATTAATGCAATGGTGTCTTACCTCCTCATCTTACTCTTCATCGTTGGGACCATATCTTGATCCGTTGAGACCGGTGCATACATCAACCAAGGTCTTCTCAACAAATCTCCGAGGATCGTCGAGCCTAGCGGGGATATTAACTTCGCCCGCAGTTACGATCCTTTTGACCTGTGGGTTAAGGTATTCCACCACTGACTTCACTACCGATTGATCAATGGGGATTTTCTTTGGCTCCTTTTGTCTGGTGGATGAGCGGCTGCTAGCCTTGTTCCTCACAAGATGTGGTATAAAAATATATGTCGGGTTTCAACAAAAGTGTGCCCTTCTCAGCCTCCTTGTCCATCCTTACTTGTTTGCAAATGAATTTTTTTAATTACACAAAAGAATATGAAAAACTGAAAGTAACAAATGAAATTTACGTGTAATTTGTACTTACAATGTTTGAAAAAATTACCCACACTTATGGGGTGTTGTACTTTCCGTGCTCCTTTTTGTTAGAATCTAGGTAGACTAGAGATTTATCGGGCTTGATTTTTTTTACACTCAATCAGTGCTCAATCTCCTCCCCAGTGAAGCTCTGATTCAACAACTTCATTCTGTACGCTTCCTTCTTCTAATCAATAAGATTATCTTTCGTTGCCCGGTTGAATATTTTCTAGTTAAATCTTTTCCCAGTATGGGGCACTTATTTTTGCACGTATTTTTTATATGCTAGAATAGGTTATGTAAGCGAAAATATCAAACCATTAATTTTTTATTGCTTTAAGAATCTCCCGTAACGTACTTCAAGTTAAAATTACCTTGTGGTATGCGCCTCCCCTAGTCTTGCAAAGACCAAAGAAAAGATAGCATTCCCGGTCCAGCAAACCCAGTAAAAGGTTGTTCGCTTGAAAAGAAAGAGAACCTCGCTAAAGAGCAGTCATTTCCGTTAGAGATAAAATATAACCTCGCTAAGAGCAACATCTCGATTACAGTAAACCAATAGAAAGAACTGAGAAGAAGGAATGAATCTCATCTATAATTATGCCATTAAAACTATGATCTAGCGACATACGACCGATGATCTGCAAGGATTGCGGAATACACTTGACATAAATATGTGATTCGAAGAGCAGAACATGTAACGACATCTTTCCCTGAGATGATCCATATGATATCCAGAAACTAAGTTAGGCATCAGAGGAAGATCCTCGGGATTTCCCGGGATCTTATTCTATAGGTCTCATAAAGTTAGCTGGGAGCATTGGGTCAATTTCTAGACATTATGACGGTCCATAAGTAATTCCCCGCATCAGTAACACCGTCTATGATGATTGGTTTTTTTCTCCTTTTCAGACCTTTATGATATCTGGAGGTAGTCAAGTCTCATGCCAAAATAAGAGAATTAATAATCTCGGGCGCAACTAAGAGCATTAGTAAGAAGTAATATTATGAATAACTACAATTAGCAGGTGATGGGACAGATAGGAAAGCCTCAAATAGGAAGTATCAGATGAAAGCGGTGAAACGAACTAGGTTCAATCACACTGCATCAATACATCGCATAATTACATCCTAATCACTGAGGTGCGTTTATATCCGTTACGCTTCAAAGCACCCAACCTCGAGCATATGGAATTATTATGTGGTAGCATATTTTATTTTAAAAAATATATTAAAACAATATCCCAACCATAGACATGGTACTAAAATAACATTTGGTTTTGGGATCTAGTAACCCAAAAAGCAAACTAAATACAAAGAAACTACAACAATCAGTTACTCATTTTAATATATCAAATTACATTGAGAAATATTGGAAAATTTAATACAGAATAACTAGTTTATGAATTATGAGCTACCCAGGTCACATGGGTGGGTATTGAAACTAATGTCAGTAGGGACTGGCCGTGAGCTCCAAGAAAGGTGTTGGATTATCATCCGAATCATGATCGTTTTTCCGTAGTGCATCCTGATTGTGGTGAACCAACTTGAAAATAAGCAATTATACCAAGGAACGATAATACGCCACCTCGTCATAACATAGCCAAACCCACTCATGAAAATATTAGGTGTGTTTGTTAACTATACAACTTATCTTCCGCTTAGAGGCAAGCTGCCACGAGCTTAGGATTCTCCTTGCATCGGCTCCCCTTGACCTTTGTAAAGGATGGTCGGATTGATGAAGGTTCATTATCATCATCCATCCTCTCCTTCACTGATCTCAATTGCCGATCCTATACAAAACAACATCAAAATAGATAATACATATACACATAATACTTAGGTAATAACAAAATCATACATACTTATAGGTTACATGAGCTATATCAGAAAATCTCACAAGGGATATTAACCCAATCTATGTCACCAGTAAAAGAAATGATAGAATCCTACCAAGTCGGATTACCAAACTTGTAGATTGAGTCTCCATACAAAAAACAAGCACCCCCCAGAGTCCCACACCATGTAAGCGATTATCATATGTTATAACATATATGCATCCAAAGAACGATTAAAAATGCTGAAAAACACAAACCAAACCAAACTGGTCTTCCACAAAAACTGGTTAAATATACCCTTGGGAAGAAGCTATCTTATATAGGAAAGAGATAAGCATAAATACAATAAAAAAAATGCACCTAAAAAGTTGCAGCTACGTAATTACCCATAACCACCTTACCCACTAGCCTGACCTTGAAAAACGGAAAAGTCATCCTGATAATCTAACTGATAAAGCTCATATAACATTTTTATCCCTTGAAGACAAGCTCACTACCAGTTCATACACTCACAGACACCTTCTGAACTACCGGGCGCAACACAAGTTGGAAAATCACCTATGAATTCACTTTGTAAGAAAACAATCAAACTAACAGTAAATATGGTCAGGATACCGCGACTTTGCATATACCAGAAAAATTAACAGCTTTGTGGCACTAGAGGACATCCCACCTCCTTTGTTCAAACCAAAAGATAAATATAATAACGCAGCTTCGCATATGTTTGGAAAATCACCACTCACGCAACACAAGGAAACATTCTATTTTTCTTATCAAGTTCAACACAAAGAGGGTCCGCGGCTTTTTAAACTCATTAGATATACAGAACATGCATAAGTCTCTGGATTCTATTTTAATTCAATCACCTCTTGTTCCAGATGGCCAACACAGTATTTTAAACACCCGTCATGTTGATTTCTTGAGGAAGCTCACCAATCTCTGAACAAAGTTTAGCATTAACTTCGTACTGATTCCTTATTATTTCCTCAAATTCTTGACATCGTCCGTTTAGGAGAACATAGCGGACTTCTCCAACATCGATTTGGCCTTATAATTTCTCATACTTCTTTAGTAGTCGAGCCAAAAATTTGCGTTCCTCTTCATAACGCACTCTCCATGCTTGTAGTTCATTCTTCAACCTATTAAATTCAGCCCCTTGCCTCCCATTCTGATGAGCTATCTAATGCAGATAATCAGTAAGCTTGGATTGCATATTTTCTAACCTATCACTTCCTAACGTTTCTTCGTTAAGCATATTTTCCATTAATCCTCACGTCTCATAACTGCTGTTAACTCTTTCTTCAGCCTATGAATATGAAACCCTTGCTCATATAGATAAGCATCGTATTCGTGTAAAAATTAAAAATTATGTCCCTTTTGTTGCTTCCAACTTGAAATAGTCCTAACAAACTTAAAAAACAAAACCTTTACCGTAACCCAATGCTCTTACACTTTCCTCAGCCTTAATTGATATCCCTAAACCATTCAGAACCCCATTTACTTGATGCAATTAGAAATACATAGATTAATTTCATTAGTTACCTCAGTATAAAATTCAGCCACATACGAGACATTTTTAGGATATGTTTGAGTTAACCCAGTTGATAAAGCTAATGCTTCAGGATGAACACGAGCCACATTATCCTTTGTAGAATGTTTCCCTACCTATATATCTAATCCGCATCCAGTGGGATTGCTAATAACAAACCAATCATTTTCACGGGAGATCGATTACTAACTCGTGAAGAGCTAGATGCAAATATGGAAATTTATATGTTGCTTCGTAATCACTACCAACTACTAAATAGTAGCTAGTGGCAAGTCCAGGGTCGTCCACGGAGATGCTAGAATCTAACAGTTAACTATGCAAGACTCACAATTGGGTATCACTCCGATTGTGTGTTAGGAATAGCTAGTGTCACAAACATTGTTGAGGGGAGGGGGGGTCTATGAACTATTGAGAATGCAAAAAAAGTGAACAAACTATATTAATCTAAGCCTTGGGGATATTTGTGTAACATGATCGGTAGATGACCTTGATCCTAGATTCTATCTCATACAAGGCCTATAAATCTATCCCAATGTTTATGTTACATAGTGTGGTTGATAGTTGAGAATTCCTAATGTCTGTCACACAAAGATTCCTACGCTCATCCTATCAATGCCACCTTCGTAATTAGGGAAAGTGAGCCATGTGGTCAAAACAATATGTGCCCTTTCCCCTAAAGAAATACATCTCGGGCCTCCACTATAAAGGCTTCTCCCTAGTCCTATAGAGGCAAAGGAATCGATGTCTCATGGTGACTCTAAGGTTGAAATGACAATGCTCGCTACACTAAAACCCTTGTTGCTAGAAATTAGCATACTTTTACCTATCATGGAACACTACATCCAGTCAAATAGGCTAAACTCATCGAAACGATGCTCACGGCCTATATGCGCACACTCACATAGTTGCAGACTTAAAAACCCACAAATATCCCAACCAACCCTCCCAAGGGGACAAACAAGCCTAGCACGATTCATGTCACATACAAAAATGGTGCATCAAAGAGTATAATTAACATGCATAATTTCAGGAAAGTAATGAGAAAATCAAGCATGATATTTATAAACATATAAGATAGGGTGATCTAAAATCTCACAGAATCTCTACCAAGTCATGAATACAAATTAGATCCCCAAGTAAATAAACTAATCCCTAAGCATTGAACCCAATTTTGGATTCAATGCCTTTGGGCACAACTAGGAAATACAAAATGAAGAGAGAATGGTTGATCCCTTTCTCTCTCTACCTAATCTTGGAAACTAGGAGAATATAATTACAACTATTAATGAATCTTTTCTTTCTAACTCTTATAAAACCTAGTAGACTAGCGGTCATCATATAGTAGATAGGAATTGGGCCTTAAAGATGCCGAAAATAAGGGAAACCATAGGTTGATGCATTGGCACTGACTGTGCAATAGCACACAAGGTCTCTCGGCCAACTGAGCATTGTGGTCATGTAATTCCCTATGGGCCGCTGGCTGGAAGGGTCTTTTGGCAATCTGAGCACTGCAGCCCATGCAGATTATGCGAGACGTGGACTGGAGTTGATTTCTTTTTCTTCTGACAGCGCAGCCATGCATATCATTGTTGGGCATGGAATGGATCTTTGATTCTTAATCTTCGAGGTGCATGAGCCGTGCAAAAGGACACGGCCTGCTCCAGTACTCAGCCACATGGTTCTCTTAGATGGTACGGGCCATGCAAACGAACATGACCCATGTTTATACTTAGCTGTATTATCATCTTGGTTGGCATGGCCATGCATAAGGGCACGACCATGCAATCTTCTAGATCTTCCGAACCTTAACTCATTTTCTTATGCATATTCTATCTACTACCATGATTAAGCACATAGCCTTTGGTCTGCTACCATCCTTGCGAATTACCTTCAAACATCTTCTACCATTCTTACGAATGTCCTTTATTAATCTACTATGAAATACTTACGAGCGATCTACAATGAAGCTCACGAAATAAGGATCTGGATGCTTGTAAGGACATAGCATCCATTAGGTCTAAATAATATACAAAACGAAGGATTTAGACAAGAAAACCAACAAAGGTTATCTAAACCCATTAAGATGTAAACTCAATTAAACCTAGCAATCAATCATACAAAAGTTACTAATAAATGTGTTAAATGCATTAGGAAACACATGCTTCTAGGTGCACACTAATACTATAGGTACAAAAATAAAGATCCACTCAAGTAAGAACAATAACATAAATTCATTAAGGTTACATAGAAATCCAACCAAATCTAAGACAACAACCTACCCTACCATAGAATAAGAGAATTCATTTTCGATTAATTTATCACCAAAATCCTCACCTTGAGTCCCTTCCCCATCGCGGGCTGACTCGCTCTACGTAGTGCTGAGAAGACTCTTTATCAAAGCTCCTTGTAATAGATAGTCTTTCGGTGCTTGTAAATTACTTGTTTTTTAGTTCTAGTGCCAGACAACTAAGAAGCATAGGTCTGCGAGTACCTATTAGCTTTTACCTCTCTTTTTTTTCTTGTACTTGGTACTTCCAATTACTTCCGTACACCATATATGTGAAGTAATGAACTTCACATTTGGTTATATATTTTGCAATAGAAGCTAGATTGAGCTTTCGCTCCATCAAGTCGTTGGTTTTTACTTGTTTTGCTTCCTTAGTACAATGGTGCAGATACTCTATTCGAGTGTTTGTATTTGTTGCTCTATTCTAGTTTGGTTTAGAGCTCCAAGTCCCTCTAAAGGCCTGGTGTGCTATCCATCCACCCACTGAGTGCGACCTCTGTGGAGTCTAGGTGTGGTCTTTGTGTTCTAGCATTGATCTTTTCACGGTTCTCCTGACCTAAGAGGGGAGCCCGTGATAGATGGTATTATAGCCTCAAGATCTCTGAGGTGAAGAAGCCATGGAAAATACTATGGAAGGAAGTCGTGGCAAATACCATGGAGAAAAATAATGAGTTGCAGAAAACACAGGCCTTAGCCCTGAAAGACTTAAAGACCCGGGGAATGGTACTTTCAAGAGCCTTGGCTAACCTACCAGATGAGGGTGGTGCTTCCCAAGTAGGAAAACAACATGTGAGACACAATGTGCGGGAGCCAAAGGAATAGGAGGGGGAACGACATGTTAAGTTGTTGGAAAAATACATCTATGACATGGAGGCATACTTTGATGCATCAAACATTGAAGAAAATGCCACTCGGGTGTCCACAGAGCTGCTTATCTAGATGGGGATGCAAAGTTATGGTGGCGTTCGGTGAAGGTAAGTGTAGCGGAGGGGACAGTTATTCTAGAGTCGTGGGAACAAATGAAGGAAATAGTGAAACATCACTTCTACCCACACAGTGTGAAGGAAAAAAGCTCTCCTGCAACTCAAAGCTCTGTAGCACACAAGTACCGTTCGGGAGTACGTGCAACACTTTTGAGCCCTCATGCTGCACCTCCCTGATCATTCAAAAGATTATAAACTGCATGAATTTAAGCATGGGCTAGAGGCATGGGTTAGACTGGAGTTCCAAGAGCTAAGGTATAGAGTTATGATAAAGCAGTTGTCTTTGCAGAAGGCCTGGCAGATTTTCATGAGGACCCTCAAAGGGAATCAAGGTCGGTAGGTACTAATGCCCTAAAGGTTGGTGGCAAGGTTGGAAAAGGCACGCCGAGTTTCACAAGGAGTGCATTAAGCATGAGAAGCCCTGGTGCAGGGGCAGCATTGTGAAAATTCCAGTAACCGGTGGAAAGCCGGTGGACAGAGCTCAAGCTCAAGAAATAATTCAGGTGGACAGTCAAAGTTCACTAAGTGCTACTTTTGCAAGGGACCAAACTTAGTGAGAGACTTCCCAGATAAACCAACGTTTATCAGCGCCATGTAGGCAGAGGGATCAGACTCTGCTAAAGAGGCCAGGTCTTTGGCTGGGCGTGGCCAAAGAGATCAGGATGGGGAAGAGTTGGAACCAATGAGGGTCATGAGCTATTATTGCAATGCCTTGATGGGTGTGGAAAGATTAACTCCCCTATCATTCGAAGAAAAGGTGGACTGGGTTTGGCCAAGTGGGAGACCAAGGAATGGGTGGTCGAGTCAGCAGACCAAGCAATGCCCTAAGTTGGTAAGGCCAGTTGGTTGTAGTTAATAGTTTGATTGCGAGGAAGGGAAGCGAAGTTTCAACCGAGATCAAGGATGGGATAAGGGAGAACCTAGAAGCTAATGGAGCCGCCACTCAGTTGATTGACTTGGCTAAATAAGCCAAGGCTAAGCACTTCTGTCTTGAGGATGGGCTTTTGTACATCCGGGAACATTAAGTGTATGTTCCTAAGGGTAAGGAGTAGAGGAAGACCATTCTGAAGGAGTGTCATGACACGGTGTGAGCGGAACATCTAGGGATGGAGATGACCTTGGCCTTGGTGTGATGTGGGTATTACTAGCCGTCCATGGAGGAAGACGTGGACCAGTTCATGCAAGCTTGTCTAAAATGCCACAGGAAAGGTCGGACATTAGAAGAAGAGAGGGTTATTGGAACCTCTACCGGTTCCCACTCATCGATGAGAGAGTTTCTCCATGGACTACATCACTGTATTGCTAAACGTTGGAGATCCTGCAACATTTCTAGTGATAGTGGATCGGTTCTCGAAGTATGACACTTTTGTCCTAGCATCGACTACATTTTGGCAGAAGATATAACTCAGTTCTTTTCAAGCACATCTTGAAGTATTGGGTACTACCTAGGGATATTTTCAGTGATCGTGGCTCTCGCTTCACTAGACACTTTTGGACTGAGCTCTTCAAGATCCTCGGGTCAAAACTGAACATGAGCAGTATAGCGCACCCGGAATTAGATGGACAAACCAAGCGGTTCAATAGTATGTCGGAGAAGTACCTTTGACACTTCGTAACCGTCAAGCTGAAGGAATGGGTGAAATTGCTGGATTTAGCCCAATTGTGCTTCAATTCACAAAAGAGATCTTCAACCAACAAGAGTCCTTTTGAGATTGTCACTGGGCAGCAACCATTACGACCCCACATGGTTGATCTTGCTGTGTGATCCAAAGTCCTCAGAGCCAAGAGTTTCTCACACAAGTGGAAAAAGAACATAGAAATTGTTAAGAGAATCCTCGAGAAAACGATTGAACGTATGAAGAAACATGCAGACATAAACTGTCATTTCATGGAGTTCCAAGTTGGGGATCGAGTGTTGGTGAAAGTGCCAAGCCAGCATCAAATAAAAGCCATTCGTAATAGGAATCTTGGACTCATGAGGAAGTACATCGGCCCTGTGACGATCATCAAGAGAGTTGGCAAGGTAGCTTACAAGGTGGAAACCCCTGACTGATAGAATACCCATTTGGTCCTTCACATGAGCCTCTTAAAACAATATCATGAGGACATGGACGACCCTGGAAGGGGTGAACTGCAGAGGGCGGAGTTAAGCATCCCAGCTCGAGGGAAAAGAATTGCAGAAAGCATTCTCCAAGTTCAAGATGTGTACCTGGCACATAAGAACCAAAAATAATACTTGGTCAAGTGGAAGGAATGAAACGATGAAGAGAACACATGGGAGTTGGCGAGGAACCTCCGTGTGTTTCAGCTGCTTCTAGATGCTTTTGAAGATCCTACGGTGCCGACGACGATGCCCAAATAGGAGGGGAAGGATGTTACGGGGTTACCTTGGTCCAAGATCCTTGGTCCTTGGTCATTTCCCCATCACGGGCTGACTAGCTCAATGTAGTGCTCAGAAGACAATTTCTCCAAGCTGCTTTTAATAGATAGTGTTTGAGTGCTTGTAAATTACTTGTTTTCTAGTTCTGGTGTCAGGCGCCTAAGAGGAATAGGGCTTGTGAGCCCTATTAGCTTTTACCTCTTTTTATTCTTTTACCTGGTATTTCTAATTACTTCTGTACACCATATATGTGGAGTAATGAACTTCACACCTGGTTATATGTTTTGCAATATAAGCTAGATTGAGCTTTCGCTCCACCAAGTCATTAGTTTCTACTTATATTGCGTCCTAAGTACACCGGTGCAGACACTCTATTCGAGTGTTTATGTTTGCTGCTCCATTTTGGTTTGGCCTAGAGCTCCACATCCCTCTAAAGATCTAGTGTGCTATCTAGCCACTGGCTAAGTGTGGCGTCTGTGGAGTCTAGGCAGAGTCTTTGAGTTATAGCATTGATCTTTTCATGGTTCTCCTGACCCAAGAGGGGAGACCTATGACACCGCGACTTAGCTCTAATAGCTTTGGTTGTAGTCCCATAGTGTACCATTGACCTTATATGAATTAGAAAGAACCGAAACTCAATCTATATTGCATCTCTCCAGCCCCACTAATCTAGGAAATGAGCCCATCTCCTCAAACACCCTAATAAGGCTAAAGTTTTCACCCCCAAACCATAGAATTTTTAGAAATCCACCATCAACTATAGCCCTAGAACTTTCAAATGCCTCATGTAGAATTCATGCCTCACCCAAACCAGTGACCTCTAACTTAGGGTTTTGTTCACGAAGTTAGAGCAAAGCCCTGTAATGCCTAACCCAAGCCATTTTAACATAAATATCTCCAAATATATGATGAAAAACCTTGGTACCAACTAGCTTACTAAACAATACAAAGGGATAGTCTAGACAAGCAAGAGTACTCTCTTTTAGACCCCTAACATCCCTGCGTAAGGTTAAAATAATACCATTCTTCTCCTCGCAAATAACATGCAACTTATTTATCTCATCTCTTGACTTATTGTCAATACAAGCCTTGGGAGAATCTATAGAGCTCAATTGCCTCTTCAATTTCTTCGCCTTGCTAATGCACTCAAAAACAAGTTGAGCATCCTTAGTCAGTACTTCCCCATCGTGCTTCATTAAAATAAATTTAATGGCATAGGACTCGAATCATAAAAATTGTTTCGAAGAAAACGTAATCATTCGCAGAACCATCAGTCGCAGTCATACCACTATTAACCTTAGTTACGTTGTCATGTGTTTTCATTAACTTAGACGAACCCCTCTGAGACTCCCCTTCCACATCAACCCTACACTTTGTGCTTCCACTATTCTCCTTCAAGCGGCTGGTTTCATGGCAGATAATAGATGTACTTGCATCTCGATCATGAAGTAAATTTTTTGTTAAGACACAAAACCTTAGAGTTGTAAGAAAAATAAAACATCAATAAAATGACACATGTGCCAGTTTATAAATTGAAAAAAATTATACCTTCAGAACCAGTATGGCGCACAACTTCTACGATATTAACTCGCATTTCCCTTAGGAAATCCGGCCTTCCTTTGACTTCATTCCTCGATCTAAGTTAATGTTTCCATTCCATATTTCCATTGTATTTTGGTAAAAAAACATTTCACATACAAGAACTTATTTTCCCAATCACCATAATCCTCATGAAAATCTCTATAATTTAAACACTTTCAATAACTAACTTGAATGATACCTTAGACTCACCAACATCCATTTCACATAACTTATAATAAGCACTTAACAATGACACACTGAAATCAATAGCTATTTCATGACATATAATTTCAAAACCATTTAGTATGGCTATTCTGTGAGGATGTATCTGAGCGAGAGCAACACCATAAGCCTCTAAAATGCTTATAACGTAATCCGGTACAGGGTGCGACAAGCCACACAGTAATTGACATGGATATACACTTAACATATTAGGCTGTGGCCTCATTACGACTCCCCATTAGGAGGAATAATAATGCCACATGAAGATAAATAAGAGTAATAATTTTTCAGTAAATCTAAATTACCTGGCGTAGTAATACTATCAGTAGAAGACATTTTTTCAAATGATTAACAGTTATTGCACTACTGGTAAGTTCAGTTCTTAACCATATTTTTATATATTAAAAATCACCCCATATTTGTGGTACACTAATAGAGAACTCTTGAAAAATGAGGTAGAAGTGTATTTATACTTTCTTACCCAATCAGCCAATGCATACTTCACTGCACCCTATTACTTCATCAAAAATATGCCCAATATCAAGATTCCATTACTTTTCATCTTTTTCCTACAACCACTTGGCTGGGGGAGGAGGGGCTTATGGTATAAACCTTTCCTACCCATGCGAAGCCTGGAGAAAAGCTAGCATTCCTGGTCTTTCGAACTAAGTAAAAGGTTGTCTGCTAGAGAAGAAAGAGGACCTCGCTAAAAAGCAGCACAATCTGTCAGGGATAAAAGAGAACCTCTCTAAGAAAAACCTCTCATTTACAATAAACCAGTGAAGCAAACATATAATAAGGAACAACTCTCACCTATAACCATGCCACTAAATCATGATCCAGGGACATGGACGATGAATCTACAAGGATTGCGGAATACACCTAACATAAATAAGTGATTTGAACAGCTGAACAGGAAACAACATTTTTCCTGAGATGAATCATATGTTGTTATCCACTAAACTAACTCAGGCATCAAAGGAAGATCCATGGTACTTCCCGGGGTCTTATTCTAAAGGTATCATAAATTTATATGGGAGCATTGGACCGATTCTAGACATTATGACGGTCCAGAAGGAATTCCTCGCATCACCTAAAAATTCTCTGTCTGACGCGTTACTAAAAAAAATTCCACTCATTTTTCCCCTTGTAGCGCTCCCAGTGTTTAACTGTTGATTTTTTTTCCAGCTCTCAGTATCATGCATGTACTTGTTTTCCATCTTTGTTTTCCAATTTTGGTCCTTGTTAAAAATGTTCGTCCTCACTCTCTTCCATTGATCCGGGGTCAAATTCTTTTAAAAGTAGAAGCTTTCCTGCAATGCAGCATTTGCAATATCAAAAGTAGAAATCTCTTCAGCACAAATATGTCAAATATTAAACATTGAGAAATTTTAAGAAAGATACAAAAATATCTTTCCAAGCCTCTTCCTTGACGTTGTCTAGGGCCTCGTGCTAATTTTTCCACGATCCAAATTTGATGCGCCAGCGTAATGCATAATTTCAACATGCAACCCAATCAGTACAATTCTTTATGCTAACAATTTGGTCTTCGTGACTTTCGAATGCCACCAGAACCAAACGGTTTTCTTTCGCAAGCATCACTGATTGACACGTGGCTATGCCATGTTGCTTGCACCAAGTGGAAACCTCAAAATGTAAAATGCCCCCTCCCCCGCCCCCGCCCCCGCCCAGCACCAGCCTTAGAAACTTCATCATTTTTGGGTTTTCCTTTTTTCACCCTTGCGCTCAGGCTCTGACATTGTCAAGGGAGCATCTATGGGATCATCTAATGGAGTAATATGTTCCTCATTTTTTATTTTCTTCGGTTGTGGTCCACTCCTCTTCCTCTTCATGGGGGCCTTCTTGGATTTTGGTGACATATACGATAGCTACACAACAGTGCCAAAAATTGTTTGGGTCATTGCAAGGCCATAATTAACTATTAATTTAATGGATATATACAATTTACATACAAAACCATGATAATATGTTGTGAAACCCAAGAACTGTACATGGGATTAGAAACATAATTATTGACCACATACAAGCAAGGACTTATTACTGTTATAACCATATTCAAGAATTACGCATACATCGGTCAAACACATGAAAGGATCCGATTCCATAAAATACTACAACCACATATATACATTCCCAAGTGACCATATTGAAGAACACAAGAAGATCCTCATATGAAAACCATTTAAGCCTAATCTCATGTCTAAGACAACAAACTACATTATATGATGTATTTTATTGAGGGAAAAAAATTAGGCAGAAAAGATTGAATTTCATCGACCATATTGTTTGCATAGTAATTTTAATGAATTCTAACAAGAAAAGTATATGGAAACAAAAGCTTTTCTCCACTAGGATTACATAAATTTGAAGGATAATAAGATCGAAGAGTTCTTTAAAGTGGAATTCCTGGAGTTTTGCTTTGAACTTCCAATGGGTTCTAAGGATAGCGTGTAATCCAAATAGGGTGGGTTCTTGAAGCTTATATAGTATTGATGAGTATTGAGTTGTAATGAAGGCGTAATGAAGTGTAGATATTATGGGTTTAAGGATGAATAAAAGAGAAGATGATCATGGGTTGATTTGGAGAAGATGAAGTGTTTGGATGTTACAAATTTGCTTTAAATACACCAAAGTCAGCACCGATATGTAAGGGAGGATACCGGTGCCTAGCTAATTTAAAAGCCATCACGTCTGATATGAAAAAATTCAAAGTATAGAGCACCGACACATTATTGGTGCCTATGAGGCATATACTAGTCCCCAAATAGATTGAAATTAGTTGTGTATGGCTGCTTTAAATGGCCTTTTAATATATTTTGGGGACCCGAGAGCAAAGAGAAGATTAAATTTCTAAGTAAGGAGCACTGTATACATACCAATGCTTATTTGGGTCATACTTGTGCATTTATGGTGACAAAGCAGCCGCGTACAACTGCTATATATGGGAAACCTTTATATTTTTAGGACTCGAGAGCAAACAGGAATTTTTTATAAAGTATAGAGCATTAGTAAAAGAAACTGGTGCTTATGCATGTTATACCAGTGTCAATGCTAATTCAAAGCAGTTGCGTATGACTCCTTTAAGTGGGTGCACTTTTTTTGGACCAGAGAGCAAAGAGAAAGAAATGATTCTAAGTATGGAGCACCGGTATTATGGTTGGTACCTATGAGCTACTACCAATGCAAAATTCAAAAATCCCTCCAAATATTTTGCCAAGAATTCAATTTTTTTTGTTTCCCTACCAAAATCTAGCACCAGTATGAATGAAATACAGTATCGGTTCTAGTATTTTTTTCCATCCAAGTTAATTTTTTAATTAGGTCCATACACAAAACTTGGGGGCGGCGAATCACAATAGTGCCAATACAAAATGCAATTAAAAAGAGACGATCACGACTTGGAGATTAAAGTCTGAAGGAGTGAACGAAAGTGTTTCGAACACATTTATGAAAAATTACACGGTGGCAAAAAATGCATTTCGACATTATCCACATCTCTGAATTACGCGAATCTAGTTATTATTGCCTAAATATAGAAACAGAAGATATATTATTTTTGTTGATCAAATATTGAAAATTTCTACTACATATTCTGGAGTAAATTAAAGTTGATTACTTAGAAGTAACAAAAAGAAATTGGAAATGATTATGGATATGTTTGTGCACCCAACCCCTGATAATTATTCAGTTATGGGTTTGGAAAATACATTGAGGGTGTTTGGGGTACCATTACTTTCGAGCGGATTTGAATTTGAGGTTACAAGTGAAGTGTTTACCACATAAGTTCCTCCAAGAAATTTTGAGGCATCGAATCATTAAATTGGAAACACCTAAATTCAATTCAATAATATACGATTGCGACTTTGCGATTTGAGAATGTATGGGTGAACGGAAGGGCCTCGAAAGTTAACATTGATTACTTATACACCTTATTAGAAAACTACAACATGGCCTAAAATTGTGTTGCGCCATTATCAATCGCTTAAAAATACATGATTCTTGTTATTCTTACCAAAATATAGAAAAGGAAAATAAAAAAAATTGTGGATCAAATGTGGAAAACGATAGTACATGTTCAAGAGTAAATTATAGCTGATAACTAAGAAGTAAGAAAGGGAAATAAAAAAGGATTATGGATATGTTTGTGTGTCCTACCCTTGACAATTATTCCATTATGGACTTGGAAACTACATTGGGGGTATTTAGGGTACCATCACGTTTGGGCAAACTTGAATTTGGTGTTACGAGTAAAGTGTTTTACTTATTGCACTTAGCTCCCTCCAAGAAAGTAGGAGTCGTCGAATCACAAAATTGGTAACACCAAAATGCAATTCACATGACAAAATCATGACTTGAAATTTTTTGCATGAACGGGTGTACAGAAAGGTCTAGATGCAAAACAATGATTAGTTGAACACAGTTATGGAAAATTATACCGCGGCTCAAATATTTTCAAAACACTCCATAAACCCTTTTAAACCCACCGGTATTTTTTTGATATTCTTTCTTCATTATGTGCGATCATTTTCCTTATTAGTTACGTTTGAGCCGTTAGTGACTTATAGATTTTTAAATTAAAAACTACACATTTATTCATCTGTGTTTTTGACATTCTAGTATAATATTATGAGAAAAATATTGTCCAATCATCACGGTTCACACTATGTTATCTGAATTAAAAAGAATATTAATGAAAAAATGGTTATGCTTCTCAAAATTTAACAGTATTTTTCGTATCTTGTGAATTGGTCCCCCCATCTGCATGATTCTCGTTGTCTGTCTCGTGGTAGGACAGGAAAGCTCCAACATCGGTAATTGCATTTGAGAATTGGTAGCTCAACACAATTCCCACGTGATCACTCTATGTTCTCTGAAACTGGGAATCTGTAAGCAGGTTTTGTATACCTACCTATAATGTCGCGACTCTAGATTGTACTATAATCTTACCCATTGGATGCTTATATATGTCGTGGGGATAGTGAGGTATACCCGCTTTCGAACATAGGTAGCACCCTGACTTGTCTGATTCCATTCTTAGTCTGTTGAAGATTCGTTGTCAACATTACATCCAAGTTTATTCTTTATTGTGTGCAAGTATGTGAGCCTCATTTTGTGCACTTCTATGTTCACTTTGAAGGGGTCCAAATGAGACGCGACCAAATGATACCACCCATTTATTTTGGGAGTCAATGCCTTTTTGGGAATTTCACTCCAACCTTGTTTAACCAATGCATTAATGTTGGTTCCATCCCTAGATAGCCCTTACGATATCCTTTCAAATTGGATCATCATAATCTTAAAAATCTCCATCTACATCATGAAATGTGATGAATTCATCCTTGTCGCTTGGAACATTGGGCAACCCGTACAAATGACTTATTGATTCTGGTGACAAGTTGATTGTTTCCCCCTACATAACACCTCATCCCACCTCTCTCAACACCTCAAATTTGCGTATAACTCATTAACAATAGTTAGGTTGAACGTAACTGGTGTGTCGCAAATATTTTCCTAGCTAAGTGATGTAACTTCAAATGCATGTATTTTCCGATGTATTTAACATCTCTTTTGTTATCTTTTTGCTGGAAGATTGCTAGATTTAGGTAGGTTTACATCATAAGGGGTTTAGATAACCGTTTTCGGTTTTCGTATCTAAATCCTTCATTTTGTAACCTAGGTAATGGATTTTTGTATCCTTATGAGTGATGTGCTCATCTCTTTTTAGCACATTTGAAACTCATACTTGTAATAGACTAAGCTTTTGGGTAAGAATAATGGATGCTTCGTTGGTAAGGAAGTTAGGATGGTGATTTAGGAGTAATATCCTAAGTCTCTAGTTTAATGTGTTTGCAGAAGATCTTTTATGGTCATGATCGTGATGAAAGATTCAAGAATGAAGATTCACAAGGAAATAAGGGTTTATAAGTGAAGGCCAATACAATTTGGTAGAAGAAAAGTCCGGATTTGAAGAACGATGGCCGGCCGATCGATGCGAAGATCGGTCAACCGGCCGACCGGGTGAAAAAGACCAGGCGCGTGGCCTGGGCGCTCAACCGCACGGCCGGACGCACAAACGTGCGAGCAAAACCATACCCAGAATAAAAACCGCGCACGCAGTTCATGCCCAGAACAAAAACCGTGCGCCCATCGCCTTAACCGCACGCACCAGAATCCTTAACCGCGCGTCCAGCGCTCCAGCCCTGCGTGCGTTCGCTCGTCCGACGCACCATTTCTGACACGGACCGTGTCAAACCTGCACGATCCGTGCGGAAGATTCTGCCCAGAATTCAGTTTTGACTAGTTTTCTCACCAACTTTTGTACTATAAATACCCTTATCTTATCTCCATTTAACAACTTCTCTTGGCCGAAAATCACTCTCCAAAAACTCTAGATCTCCATTTTCTCTTCTTCTTTTCTTCTTTCTTTTCTTAGTTTTTGTAGGTTAATTATGTGTTTTAGTAATCTGGGGTAGTAAACTCCATGGGAGCAATTGGTTGAAGCTTCCAAACCTATGTAGTAAGAACCTCTATTTCATTCTGACTTGAAGCATTTGTTATTTAGCATTTATTGTGTTCTTGATGTGAATGTTTACTTCATTTATGCTTTGGGTTGTTTGAGAATATGAAATGTTTGTATGATTAAGTGTTAAGGAGGTTAGAGATGTGCATAATTTCTTAGCTCTTTGACATGAAAATCCAAGAACATGGGATTAGAACTTCTTGTTGGGTGAATGATGTTAATCTTGCTAGATGAGTATGTTAATATGGTTTGTTATCATATTTTTCCTAAGGTAGCAATGAAAGATTGAATCTTGAATGTTGTTTGTTCTAGTTTTAGTCTAATAAATGCGTTGTTTGGTTAAATGGCTAGGTATTTGGTTTAATGCTTGTAGTTGTTATCAAATCTATGGTTCTTCATGTATAATGACATTGATGAAATACCTTTAGGCGTTGTTTGTCTAAAGTGATTGTCAATGAGGTTTGTGACGAGACGTCAAATACATGTGTTTTCCGAAGCATTTAACATCTCTTTTGTTATCTTTTTATTAGAAGATTACTAGATTTATGTAGGTTTACATCATAAGGGGTTTAGATGACCGTTTTCGATTTTCGTATCTAAATCCTTCATTTTGCAACCTAGTTTGAGTCTAATGGATTTTTGGTCCTTACGAGCATATAGATTCCTGTTTGTAAGCTTAATTTGTAGATTGCTCGTAAGCACTTTGGAGTATTGTATTTAAGGAAATTTTCAAGGATGATAGAAGATTGAAGGCCACAAGTCAAAACGTGGTAGAAGATAAAGAAGCGGAGGAATTGTGATCCAGAAGTGTGAACCAAGTTCCGGGAAAAATCCAAGAAGAACCAACCTCTGAGGATGGGATCCTTGGATTTTTCTTCTCGAGCACTATAAAATTGACTACAAGAACTCCCGAAACGGATCAACGGTTCAACCGTAGCGACCAACCGAAGATAGGCCGGCTGACCGGCTGGGTGAAGAAGACCAGGTGCGCGGCCCGGGCGCTCAGCCGCGCGCCCAAAGAGTATGAAGGAAACGAGTCCACGGACCGAGAATGTACGGCCATCGCAAGCACCCGCACGCCCGTGCACCCTTCCGTGTGCCAGCGCCTGAGAGACCGTGTCAGCGCGCGCAGCGCCCTCGCCTGCTCGGTTCAGTTCAACCGCGCATCCCAGCGCGCTGTCTCCGCGCGGGCAAGGAACACTTGCGCGCTTTCGTGCGCCCAACTCCAGTCCCACACGCCCAGCTCGAGAGGCCGTGTCTCAGCGCCCGTGTCCTCCGCCCGGTCCGCCCAACACACCGCGCGGCCAGCGCACCCTGCATCCACTTGGACCCTTCTTCTCACCAACTTGCACGATAAATATCTTCATCTCTTATCTTCAATCCCAACCCCTTATTTGCCAAAAATACCTCTCCAAGAACCCTAGTTCTCCATTTTCTCTTCTTCTTTTCTTCTTTCTTTTCATAATTTTTGTACATTAGTTATGGGTTGTATGTATTTAGCTTAAATAGTTCCTTGGGAGCATTGGATTGAAGTTTCCAAACTAATGTAGTAAGAACCTCTATGTCACTCTTTCTTGAAGCATTTATCATTTAGCATTTGTTGTGTTCTTGATGTTAAGCTTAACTTCATTTATGGTATGGGTTGTTTGATAATATGAAGTGTTTGTATGATTTAGTGCTAGGGTGTTAAGAAA
>JAULKM010000011.1:6665236-6678187 GCA_032355605.1 Rubia tinctorum | reverse complement strand
GCAGCAAAAAAGGAGGGAAAAGGGATCAAATGCAGCATTTATCACAAATCATATGACTAACGTTAATTTCCTCGAAATACAGCATGCAATCTGCTGAAATTTGAAACTTCATTAATAACAGGATTAATAGAAAGGGAAAAATGGTACAGACTTGGAAAGGGAAACTCGCCACGGCCGAAATCCTCAATCATAAGAATCATAACAGACTCAAATTCACACAATTAACACAAACACATCAGTATCTCATGAATGCAAACAGGAACAACTACGCCCCCAGCAAAACCAACCCTTAATGTTAGCTAACTTAGCTTCATTAATCCAAAATCTCTCAAACCTATGTTTTACCTAACACAAACCAGAGCAGCCTTAACACTGAATAAGCCATTTACCTCATCTATATAGAGTTCCAGATCATATAGAAGCCAATTATCAAGCAAAATTAACATTTTCAGCAAATCTCAGACAGCTCAGTTAACATTAAACCAGCAAATCCATCTGGATACTTTTGCAGAGAAAAACCAACAAAAAAGGGAACGAGTCCATTCAGTTTGATTTGTGTAATTACATTAAATACCTTTTCTTGGTTATTAACACAACATTTTTTCCCTAAGTTTATCAACAGCAAATTACATGGAATCATATAAAACAGCAAATGGTAGAGGGGACAGAAGACAACCCAAAAGCACAACCTTAGAGAGCCAGAGATGCTAATGGAAGTGGACTTTGAAAGAAAACTATGTTAGAACATACTTAATGTTAAAGCTATGTTAAAATAGACTCTGTTAAAGCTATGTTAAAGAAAAGCTATGTTAATTTTAAAGCTATGTTAAAGAAAAGCAATGTTAATTTTAAAGCTATGTTAATAGAAAACTATGTTAAAGGGGGGAAAATGGTACAAACTTTTACAGTACCGGAAAGGGGAAAAACATTAATCACGTTTTATTTAATTTTCTGGAATAAAATTGTTCCAGGAAAGGATCAACTGGAAAAAAGCGCAGCAAACCACAAAAGGGGGAAATACTTGCAAACGAACCATGAACATCAATCACATGAAAATTCACAGATGCATCAATCAAACAGACAAAGAGACAGCAGAAAACAATCAAAAACAGCAAATCAAACACTTTCAGGAAATGAGAGGAGATTAAAGCACACCTTCGCGTGATTCGATCTCCGACTTCACGAGAAACTGAACTCTATCCAATCCGTCAGCCTGGGAGCGAAAAACGGAGGATCAACTAAAATGACAGTAAAATTAACATAAAAAAAATTGGCTAAACAAACAAAAACTTCAAAAACAGGGAATGGATTACTTACTTTTACAGAAGAAAAAAAACAGCTCCACTGGAACAGGACGGAAGAGATAACGGAGAAAATAGAAAATGGACGGGAAAATAACGGAGAAAATAGAGAAGCTTTGTGTGTCTGTCCGCAAAAGGATGTGGAGTGAAGACGGAAGGACAGAGCTACGAATGCTAGTACTCTGTTCTCTTGGCGGCAACTGCTGCATGGGGTGACACGTGGCGGATATTAATTGGTCGGGGAGCGATCTTGGCCCATTATTCGTTTTGCGTCTGGGCTTCTAGCCCGTAGACTGAAATCAGAACTGAAGAAATGTGAGTGGGATTCGAGTGTATTGGCTGAATAAGGTAAAATGTGTAGAATTAGATGTTACATTGCGCATTTAAGGTAATGTTTCGTTTTCATTGACAAATGTTTGACTCCAATACGTCAGTCCAAATCCAAACATTATTACAAGACTTGACAAGGAAGTGAAACGTTACACATTGACCTAGGTATGCTTTGACCGAATATTAAAAATGGTCCAAGGTATATAAAAATGGGAAAATATTTATTTTGGGTGGAGTGAGATTTTGTACATCTTTTAATATGTTTTTAAAGGTAATGAAATAGTGTTTAAGGTTCGAAAGATATAGTAGATGACAATTTTATTCTTAATCATTTTTCTTTTATTCATAGTTTTTTTTTCCTGTAATACAAAACTTTTGATCGTCTATTGTGTCTTATTTTATCTACATTAATTATTTTTTTGTGATTGAGTGAATTTTAAAATATGGGTGAAGATAAAGTAAAGAGCTGGTCCGGATTTTTAGGATTAAAAGCAAGAAGTTGGTGTGGATTTTCGGGGTTCGGTATTTATACTGACGCGATTAAAATAATATAAAGTCGACAAGTGGTCTGTTTTGAATAAAATCTTTTATGGTAGGATCATTCAAGATAATTATAATATTAATTGTCTTTGAAAATTAATCAATGAAATTAAGTTCTTTATGCCATTGAGTAGATTTCAAACTAGTGGTGAAGGTAAATTAAAGAGTTGGTAGGAATTTTAGAGTTTCAATGTTTATATTGACGTAGTTATATAGAATACTTCGTGTGTGACAGATGGTCTATTTAAAAAAAACAAACTTTTATAGTATGAAATGAATTTCCCGTAATTGATTATATTATTTGTCCCTCTAAGTATAGTAAAATTATCTTCTTTGTGTCCTTGAGTAGATTTCATATTATGTTGACAATGAATTAAAAAGTTGGTATGGGGTTTTTAGTGTTTGTGTAAACACGATCATAGGATATAAAATCACTTTTTGTTTTATGATGGAGTGGTCTATTTGGAAAAGGAAATTTTATGGTTGAAGATGCGCTCATTGTAATTGAAAATACTAGCGGAATTCTCACTGTGCGTTGCTCGGTATTTTTTAATTAAAAACTTAGTTTAGTTAACATGTAATGTTTGTGTCTCATATGTAAATTAAAAATTAAAATTAAATTGACTTCATTTCTTGAAAATGGTTTTTTCATAACCCGATGATTCAAATGCAATTTTACCTCATAAAGATGAAAAATTCACAGATAAAAATAATTAAAATCCAGGTCAAATTTGGGTTATAAACTATTTGTGTAAAATCACAAGCCTACAATATTTGAGTTTTGGTTAGAAACATTATACATTTAGAGTATAAGCCTCAAATGTTTCATTTCCGATTACTAAAGAGTATAAACCCATAAATTCATGGTATTCTAATTAAACCTCATTTTTCCATATGCCTATGGAAAAATAGTCTTTCCCAAAACTTTATCAATCTAAGAATAATTATATGAATTACAAAGTGAAATAATCAAATTAGTTAGAATTAAGGGATTTTTACACTCCTAACCATAACTTTAGTTTGAAAATGTCAATGTAACCCTGCAAGGCGAGAAAGTACCAAAATAACCCTAAGTTTTATGATAAATTGTGCAGATATAACTTTTTGGCCTAAACAATGTTGTATTGGTTATAAAATATGAAATCCTGATGATGTGGTCTATTTGAAAAATAAACTCTTATGGTACAAGATGCATCCAATGTAATTTGACAATACTAATTACTCCGGAAAATATAGTGAAATAAACTTGTTTGTTTCATTGAGTAGATTTAAAATGATGGTGACAATGAAGTAATGGTCTCGGCGTTTTCAATATTTGTATAGAAGCGATCATAAGATATGAAATCACTTCTTTTTTAATGAAGAGGTGGTCTATTTGGAAACAAAAAATTTATAGTCAAAAATACAATTACGGAAATTGATAGTATTAACTGTTTCTAAAAGTTAATATGTGAAATTAATTTCTTTATATTATTGAGTAGATTTCAAGATATGAATGACTGGTACTAAGGCAACTCCTATGGAAAAAGTAATGGAATATTAAATAAATCGTGGGTTTTACATTCCATAAAAAAAATATATATATATATATATATATATATATATATAAATGTAACATGGAGGTATCGCAAATGTGCTGAATGTGTTGCATTCATGTGGATACATCCTCACCTGTGATCATTAAATGTGACATGGCCAAAAGGAGTACCCTTCGTTATAAATCAAACTGTACGCTTACTATTTAGCACTATTCACTATTAAAATTTGACTGCATATTTGATTAGATATATAAGCAATAATAATATTATATGTGATATTGTTGGATTCGTCATAACAATTAGTTTCTCAAAAGTAACTTTTTGTTTACATTTATTATACGTAGTTAAACATATTAACGGTTAGACAAGTTTTTCAATAAGCGTGAAAAAGATTCTGTGCAATTTAAGTTGGGACGGAGGAAATATGAGGACTATGTGGTTACAATGGATGGATGCGCTATGCATGTGCAGCTTAACGGTCAAAAGATGGAGTGTCGAACAACCTGCGGGAAAGACCACGTGGCAAATAATAAGAAGTCCCCAATCCGACTTCAGACTATGCGATACAATACAAGCAGAACGAATAACAATTCACGAAACTATGGCTCAAGCAAAACGGTGCACCGCAGCTTATGTCCTCTTGCGAATTGAGGATTAGGTTTGGTTAGAAGCATTTATTTCATGCAATGACAGTATCAAGATCAAACGGTGCACACAACCTAGAGAATGTTATAATGGGTGATTTCTACGGTGGCGTATTTAGAAAATAAATTTAGTAGGGGCACACTTATAATATATAGTTAATTGTATATTAGAAAATAAATATATTAATAAAAATTAAATCTCAATATAAATAATATAATATTATAACATTTCTTTAATTTTTTTTAAATATTTTGATAAACTATAATAATTGTTTCTTCAATTATTATAATAGTTCACCTGCCAAGCATTAAGGATTGGGTCAGTGGGGCACGTGTCCCCAGTGCCCCACCCTAGATCCGCCAATGATTTCCACCTAGGGCTGTAAAAAAATAGAAAATCGATATCCGATTAAAATTGAATTGGAATTTAATTCGGCTAACTGGTTAATTGGTTAGTATTGGTTGTGGTTATTCGGTTATAACGGTTATTCGGTTCTTTTATCAGTTTTATTATTCGGTAGTAGGTCTAACCGGATACTCGGCAAGAGATTTTATAGCACATCAATTAATTAATTAATTTCAACCCAAAAATTAATTTATTAAACTTTGAGCCTTAATCACAAACCCAATAAGAAAACTTTAAATTCCTAACCCAAATTAACTTATTCTTTAAACTCTATATTATTAGGTCATGTATTTTTGAATAATAATTATGCGCAAAGGAAATAATTATGCAAGGAAAAGTCGATATATCTAATAATTATGCCCACCACTAATAATTATCAATGGAAACTCACGGTACAATTTTAATATTAATTCAAAAAATTATTAAACTCCTATTCAACACAATTATCCAATTCCTAAATTTCTTACCTTTTATTCTAAGTTTTGACACTCTAAGTGCTAATCAATAACCCTCAATATTAATATGGATTTATATTTGGGATATATACAAATATAATCCTATATACTTTATATAAGTGCACATACAAATTTGAAATAATTTTTAGGGCAAAAATAACCCTAACTACTTTGCATAAGTGAAAATATAACCCTAAAAACTATATTTCGACATTAACTGGCCATTTCCGGGCATTGACCGACTAGAAATGACCAAAATGCCCTTTGGGCCAAATCTGAAAATTCATCTCTCGTTTTACCATTTTCTTCTTCTTCATCATACCCCTCACTCACCCCAGCGGTCACCACCACCGGCCCCCACAATCCACTACCATCACCTTTCCTGCCACAAGCCACCACCTCCACCACCGCCCAGCTCCCAGCTCCCAGCTCTGCTCCACCCCAAACCCTAAATTTCAGACGCAGCGAAGAACAAGGGACACACCAACAAACCCCCACCCCAACCCTAAATTCCATCACAACCCACGGCCACCACCGCCCCCTCCACAAACGCCCAGCTCGACCATCGCCCAGTTCAAAACCACCACCTAACCACCTCAACCACCTCCACAAACACCACCACCACCTAGTGTCAGCGCCACCTCAACCACCTCCACAAACACCACTACCTTCACAAACGACCACTGCCAAAAATGCCCACCTCGACGGTAGCAATTTCAGCGGTGCCACCCCAACCTGCCTTGGTGTGAGGATGCACGTGTTCCTCAGCGTCGAAACCCTTTCTAAAATAATAAAAATAAAATATCCTATTGGTGGAAACCAGTAATCATCCGACACATCATCCGGAACCGATTCTAGACGAACTAGTAAAGTTAACAACATTATCGGTCGGTTATTCGGTTTCATATAAAATTTTATAAATTGGTAGAAAGCGAAACCAATTAACCGCCTAACCGACGGGTCGAACACCCCTCTTTCCACCGACAACAAATCCAATATCCAACGAATACTAAACCCTTTCTAAAATAATAAAAATATAATATGAACGACGATAAACTAAGGAGTTGGTCTGACTGAGTTTTTACCTCTGACACCATCACCTTCAGTACAACAATATCGCCAATGGAATGTGGACATCCCAATTCTAAAATTTAACGGGGCTTGGCCAGCTACAGGTCATGCTGCAGAAAATTTATGATTGTGAGGTACTAAATTACTAATCAAACTGCTGCAAAACCAGCACATCAAATCCCCTTGGCAGTTGGATTTCATAGATCTAAGCAAAGAGTCTATCGAAATTAGATTCGCAAAAGTTCAGCGAGTGCTACTGTAAAGTGAGCATAAAAGTGCGAACGCTCTTAGCTGTAATAGACTCACTTGTTTCTCTAATTAATAAAAAGGGCTTTATCATTATAATATAAAAAATGACCCTTGCTGATAATAATAAATGAATCCAAACAAAAGCAAAGATTCCTAATTACAGTGTGCTTTGGGATGATAAAAATATGGAAAATACTCAAAAATAATTAAAAACTACGTTGGGAAAATGACAAGAATACCCCTGGTTGATAATAAAAAGAAGAAATCAATCAATAGCAAAGAATCTTTATTGTAGTGTGCTTTTGGATAGAGGAAAAAATAATAGAAATGCCCCTAGTTCATAAAAATAAATGAAACCAAACAAAAGTAAAAAATTCTAAGTATAATGTGCTTTGTGAATACAAAGAGAATTATATGAATTCGAACAATATAGAATTCTCAAAAGTATTTCAAAACAACATTGTTCAATTAATTAATTAAACAACGATAGAAATACTCACAATTGATAATGAAATGAAACCCAATAAAGCAAAGAATCGTTGCTGTGTTTTTTTTTTTAAATACGGAAAATGATCAAAATACCCCTGAGTGATAATAAAAATGTATCCAAACAAAAGTAAATTATCCTAATTAGAGTGTGCTTTTGGATGATAAAAATATGGAAAATTATTCAAAATGACATCATTTGAATAATTTTGGAGAAAATGACAAAAATACCCCAGGTTGATAATAAAAGAAAAAAAAATCAATCAATAGCAAAGAATCCTTATTTTATTGTGATTTAGAATAAATGAGAAAATTATAGAAATCCCCTAGTTGATAAAAAAAAGGAAACAAAACAAAAGTAAAAAATTCTTATTATAGTGTGCTCCTTGAATATACATTGAAACATATGGATTCGAACAATATAAATTCTCCAAAATATTTCAAAATAACATTGTTCAAGTAATTAATAGAACAATGATAGAAATACCATGATTGATGATAAAATAAAATTCAACAAAGCAAAGAATCCTTGTTGTAGGGTTTTTAACTAAAAAAATAACTGAAATACCCATGGGTGAAATAAAAAATGAATCCAACCAAAAGCAAAGAATCCTAGTTAAAGTGTGCTTTGGGATGATAAAAATATGGAAAATACTCAAAAATAATTTAAAACGACATCGTTTAATTTTTTTTTGAAAATGACAAAAATACCCCAAGTTGATAATAAAATAAGAAATTAACCAATAGCAACGATTCCTTATTGTAGTGCACTTTAGGATAAAAGAGGAAATGATAGAAATGTCCATAGTTTATATAAAAACAAAAGCAAAATATTTCTTAATATAGTGTTTTTTGTGAATATAAAGTGAAATATATGAATTCGAACAGTATCAAAATTTTCAAAAATATTTCAAAAACATCCTTCAATTAATTAATTAAACAATGATAGAAATTCCTATGATTGATGAAAAAATGAAACCCAACAAAACAAAGAATCTTTGTTGTACTGTTTTTGGATTACGGAAAAATGACTGAAATACCCCTGGGGGAAAATAAAAAATGAATCCAAACAAAAGCAAAAAATCTTAATTATAGTGTGCTTTGGGTTGATAAAAATATGGAAAATACTCGAAAATAATTCAAATCAATGTCGTTTAAATAATTTTGGAGAAAATGACAAAAATACGCATAGTTGATAATTAAAGAAGAAATCAATCAATAGAAAAGGATCCTTATTGTAGTGTGTTTTAAGATAAATTATATAAATGCCCTAGTTGATAAGAATACGAAACCAAACAAAAACATAATTTTCTTTTTATAGTGTGCCTTCTGAATATACATGGAAATATATGAATTTGAACATAATAAATTCCCCAAAATATTTTTAAAAAACACCATTCAAGTAATTATTTAAACAATGATAGAAATACTCTTGATTGATGATAAAATGAAACCCAACAATGTAAAGAATATTTGCTATAGTATTTTTTTAAATTACGGAAAAAATGATCGAAATACTCCTGGATGATAATAAAAATGAACCCAAACAAAGCAAATAATTCTAGTTAGAGTGTGCTTTTGGATGATAAAAATATGGAAAATAATATATTTAAAAAATCAAAAAGATGTTGTTTAAATAAAATAACCGAAATACCCTTGGGGTACTGTAAAAATGAATTCAATTAAAAGCAAAGCATCCTAGTTAGGGTGTGCTATGGGATGATAAAAATATGGAAAATACTAAAAATATATAGTTCAAAAACACGTCGTTCAGATAATTTAGGAGAAAATGACAAAAATATTCCTGGGTGATAATAAAAGAAGAACTCAACCAATAGGAAAAAATCCTTATTGTAGTGTGTTTTGGGATTAAGGAGGATGTGATAGAAATGTCCCTAATTGATAGAAAAATGAAACCAAACAAAAGCAAAGAATTCTTATTATAGTGTGATTTGTAAATATAAAGTGAAATATATGAATTCGAACAATATAAAATTCTCAAAAATATTTCTAAACAACATCATTCAAGTAATTATTTAAAAATTGATAGAAATATCCATGAATGATGATAAAATGAAACCCAACAATACAAAGAAACTTTGTTGTTGTATTTTTTTTCGAATTATGGGAAAATGTCTGAAATACCCTTAGGTGATAATAAAAGTGAATTCAAACAAAAACAAAAAATTCTAGTTAGGGTGTGCTTTGGGATGATAAAAATATGGAAAATACTCAAAAATAATTTAAAATGATGTCGTTTGAACAACTTTAAAGAAAATGACAAAAATACCCATGCTTAATTAAAAAAATTAACTGATGGCAAAGAATCCTTATAGTAGTGTGTTTTAGGACGCAGGCGGATATAGAAGAGTACATTGATGAAGGTGACCCTTATTTTGTTTTTCTTTTTTAAAATTATTTTATTACCATATGTCCATTTTTACCCCAAAATGTGGCTCTCTCCATATAGTTGACAAAAAAAAGTAAAAGGCAAGAGATAAAGATATGATTGAATTTAGAATAATAGAAATATAAAATATTTTAATTTTAATATTAAAAATTTATTATGTAGTAAGTTTAAATTTTTAATATTAAAAATTTATAAGTTTATAACTCGATTAATGTAATTCAAAAAAATTATTTTGATTTTTTCTAATTTGTAGTTTAAACCTTGATTTTTCATAACTTATGGGAAAATGTATCAAAATTAAAAAAAATATATAAATATTTAGCTAAAATCAAGGAAATAGAATCCAACGTTGGTTTTAACGTACACCATTGGAGTGCGGCAACTTAAAGTTTCCGCTATTGGAGTTGTTCGGACCAATTCATTTCTTATTCTGGCATTAATGTGATTGGCCAAGTGTTTGAAGTAGAATGAAGCAGTGAATATCTCCACTTTTAACGACATTTCTCAGGTTAAAACTACAGCGCACCTCTACCATCAATAATACCAACAATGCTCCAAGCAATGAAGCAGAATTGTTCGTTAATGAAGGCTGTTTTAGAGGCTGTACCTCCTCTTCTTCCCTCAACATTTGAAGAACATGAAAACCGGCGCCGGACTGTAAAGTCCGATCAGAGGGACCGAAGAAGAAGAAAGAAGATCAGTACGAGGCAGAGCGCGGCGGCGCCGTGACCCCATTTTGCCCCCCCAGTCCCGGCAAGATGAACGACCTGTTCTCTCATTCCTTCAAGAAGTACCAGGATCTGAAGCAAGAGGTGCATATGAATGACCTGGAGACGGGTAAAGATGGCACAGGTCAGCTCGACAAATTCTTCGACGATGTCGAGAATGTGAAGAAAGACATGTCCGATGTGGAGAAGCTCCACAAAAGGCTTCAGGATTCCAACGAAGAATGCAAAACGGTCCACAGCGCGAAAACCATGAAGGAGATGAGGTCGAAAATGGATGCAGATGTCTCCCAGGTTTTAAAACGTGTGAAGCTCATCAAAGGAAAGCTCGAAGCCCTCGACAGGTCCAACGCAGCCAACAGGAAGCTCCCCAACTGCGGCCCGGGATCATCAACCGACAGGACGAGGACATCAGTGGTGAGTGGATTAGGCAAGAAGCTGAAGTCCATGATGGATGATTTTCAGGCGTTTCGCGTCAAAATGAACGCCGAGTACAAAGAAACCGTGGGGAGGAGATATTTCACCATCACCGGAGAGAGACCCGACGATAATTTCATCGAGGACTTGATCTCGAGTGGCGAGAGTGAAACATTCATGCAGAAGGCAATCCAGGAGCAGGGGAGAGGGCAGATCATGGACACCATTTCGGAGATCCAAGAGCGGCACGATGCGGTTAAGGATATCGAGAAGAATCTGATGGAACTTCACCAGATTTTCTTGGACATGGCTGCACTTGTGGAGGCACAAGGGCAGCAGCTGAATGACATTGAGAGCCATGTAGCACATGCCAGTTCGTTCGTACGACGAGGAACCGAACAGCTCGCAGATGCTAGAGAATACCAGAAAGGATCCAGGAAATGGACTTGCATTGCCACTCTCCTTGGCATTGCGCTCATCCTCATCATCCTCTTCCCACTCTGGTCCAACATTTTGTTGAAGAATATGTAGAAACTCCACATTTTGTTGATGAGTAGCGTAAAAGGAGAACTTTGCATTTTAAGTTTCCCAAACCTGAAGTGTGAGTTGTTCACAAAGAGACTTTCAGGTATTCATCATATTCATACTTCGGACCAGCTGGCGGACATGTTCACTGAGCCACTTGGGCGGACAATTTTTCTTCATCTAAGTTCCAAGTTGGGCATTCTCAACCTTCATGCTTCAACTTGAGGGGAAGTAATAGGTTACGTAGTTACCTTAGTTACGTCATGTATATTTGGGTATAAATCACCCATTATCTTGTGAATATACGATCAGAAAATTATTCCCAAATTACCCAAATCTTCCTTGTTTCGGAGACAAAATCATAGCCAGAAACATAAAATGAGTCATTTTCATGATTAATCAACTTAAAAGTCAAGTACATAAATGTTTAGTGTCGTGGGAAGACCCAAAGAAGTGGAGTGAAAGATCATCTTCTTCTCTATTAAAAGGCATGTGTGATTCCATAACCCTACTACTATACTACTCCCTGCGTTACACAACTATTGACCCCTTAACTTTTTCAAAGTCAAATTTGGTAAACTTTGACTATTAATACAAGTTTATATATATATATATATGATAAAAATATCATATGAGGTATTGTTAGATTCATCTTAACATCTATTTTCTAAATAACAACTTTTATGTTGAATTGGTATACGTAACTAGAGATATTGACGGTAAAAAATGATTACTGAAGACCGTAAAAAAGTAAATGAGCCAAAAGTAATGACACAAATGTAGTATACAAGAATGTGATTGCAGAAGAATGTTGTTGGTTTTCGAATGAAAAGTTGTATGATTAGGTGTGGGGTAAATCGCCTCCTGCAATGTGTTCAACAAATCATTCACTTCATAATCCTTATTTATGTGCAAGATTTTCATGCAACAATGGATGATATATAAACACAGATGATTTACCACGTACATTGAGACCCGGACAACCGGCCCAATTTTTGTTACTTGTAACATGTAATAAAGGGACCAGCTTTTCCTTTCCGTTTTTAATTTTTATATTTGGACTCACACTTTTACTCTTTAATAAATTTGATTATATTCGGCCTTGAAAATATAGCACAGCATCAATTTCTTTGGGTCCATATATCAAAATTCATACAAGTGCACATAATATTATTGTTTGAATTATTTATTATTTTCATTTACTTCTAATTTAATTAAAATAAAGGTATTGCAGCCGAATCTACATACTTTTTAGTCAACTTTCTCTTGATACGTTCGACCATAAAATTAGGATATAGACATGAATATCACCATCGTAAGAAATTGTTAGATTACTTGCATCATGTATTCTCAAAATATCAAATTAACTAAAGTTATCGATGGTCAAACAAGACCCACTGTTATCGTTGGGACGGAGGGAGTAAAATAATACATATATATATATATAATTCTTGTAATGGTCTTATTTCCACAACAACTATTTTTATAGAAAAAGAATTTTATTTTCATTGTAAACATCCTTATTTCTAAATAAGGATAAAAACCGAATTATCTTTTTAATGATGTCTTATCAAGAGTCATTAACACTGAATTATCCTTATTAATGATGTATCCTTATTTCATTTTGAAAATTCATTAATGACAAAATTAGAAGTCATTAAAGTCCTCTGAGATTTAGAGGTAGAAATCTACATGGAGCAACCTGAGGGTTTTGAAGCTCCTGGTCAAGAAAAGAAGGTCTGTAAGTAGGTGAAATCATTGTATGGACTGAAACAATCACCTAAACAATGGCATGAGAAGTTTGACCATGCCGTGTTAGCCAATGGTTTCAAGATCAATGAGTGTGATAAGTGT
>JAULKM010000011.1:6647223-6658386 GCA_032355605.1 Rubia tinctorum | reverse complement strand
TGTTTGTCATAATTTGTTACAAATTCTAAGTACTAATAGGGTAGGATGATGACATTGAAAACTATGGGCGCAGAACCATCAACCAACTTGAAGTAGAGCGTGTCCCCAACCTTCTGGTCCTCTCCGTGAAGGAACTGGCTAAAACCCTTTGGAGTCAGGGTTTTTAGCCTCCTGTTTCCCGAGTAGTGCATGTGATACTCTCTTCTGCGGCACCTAAAAACAACAGGCATATTGAACTTTGGTAGGAGGAGCTCGATTATGCTAGGAATGAACTAAATTATACACAGAAAACCACAGTAATATATATGAAAATAAATTAGAAAAACTTTTAATGGAAAATAAAATTCATGTGTAAAAGGGAAGGATTTACTAAAATCAGAATCGAATTGAATTTTGCCTGGGTTAACGTACGTACAAAATGTGGTATGATATCGCCGAATGAAGTCCATACACATTTCTCATCTGAATAGCTAATGATATGCATTTAGTCAATGAAATTAGCAATAATTAAATTAGAGTATTAAAGAATAAATGGGTTAAAAAAATATCGGTCACCTCAATTGGTAAACGACTACTCGAACCTTCTCCACCAGCCATGATTCCAGAAAATCATATTGTCACGGATGAAATGTATAATGATAGATACAAATTGGTCTAACAGAAATCGGTTCAATTAATCGTTTGAGTCGAAATGTACATGCGACGTCGCAAAAACTGTTAGTATTACCGATTGATTAACCTAGATAAGCACAACATCTCATTCAAACAAGAATAGCAAAATTATGAATGTGTGACGTCGCACGTCTATCGTACAGGGCGAAGTGGTTATGATTGCAGAGCAATATAGCATAAAAACTGGGTAGCTACAACAAAAAGCAACACAAACCCAGAGAATGTACAAGTCAAAATGAATGCAGGGGACACATAATCGAATGAAAAGATAGGAATGAGATGTGAAAACCCTAGAACCCTAATCCCTAGGAACAATTTGAAAAAAAACAAAATAGAACACCTAATTCACACACTATATACACAATAATGTCTATGAAAAATACGAAATCGAAAGAAATATAAAGAATCAAGAAACCATACCTTTGAGAAATATGGTTGATGGACTGGTGGAATTTGAGGGAAAGTTAAAAGTTTGAAATGATTTATGAGATGGGATCCATATATGTAGTTGTGTGTGAAATCAGCTCGGCTAGTGCGACGTCGCACCTAGGTCGACCTGACCGACATAAGAGTATACATATGACCGACGTCGGTAACTACGATTTTGGGCCTCACCATTTCAGCCCACCAGCATAGCAAATTGGCTCGTTTTGACCAAAGGAAATATAATTGACCTAAATAATACTTTATATTATATTAGAAATACTTAATGAATTTAATAATTGTCCAAGGAATTTTTAAGTGTCCGGTTTGATCGGAATCGATTTTAACACACCAGGTAAACTTTTTACTTTTTACACTTTGGTCCCTCCAAGAGGGTGAGAGAGGGCAAAATGCGAAATTGTAGATTTCAATTTTCAAATTCGGGGTATCAACGAACCGGGGCACTCGTTCCTTATTTTCAAAATCGTGTTGTTTAGTTTGAGGTGTCAACGAACCGGGGTATTCGTCCCTCATTTTTATTTGTATTAATTCTATTAATACCGTTACGATTCCCTCTAGAAGGACGATAATTGTGACCACATGGAATCACTTGAAACTACACAACCTGTTGCATTTTTATGAATTAATAAGACAATGAAATTCCGGGCATCAAATTTTTTTGTAAGCGCTAGCATGTTGTCAAATATGCAAAGGTTAATTGGAAGATCTCTGGGAAGTCTCTGTGGGATCATGCCTGTTTATTTATCATTTTTGGGGATTATAAGTTTGATTGAGGATGGAAAAGGTTTAAAATCGTTGTTGGGACTACGGGTGAACTTTTAAAATTTTGCACTTAGGTCCCTCCACGAATGAGGGAGAAGTGGAAATGAAAATTTGGAGATGTCCTAATCTAATTCACATTGTTAGGTCCAAGATGTTCTGATTTAGGCATGAACGGGTCAATAGAACGGGCCCAAATTATTCACAGTCGGTATATGAAGAAACTTTGCAAAACTTATACTATGGTCCAAATTTTCTTGCATGTTCACTATGCGTCACAACTCTGCGCCCGACTACAAGGTAAAATGCTTGATACGGAGATTATGCGTATTGTCTAAGAGAGACGCAAACTAGGGTAATCGTCCGTCATTTGTATTAGTATTTCCATCAATACCCCTAAGATAAGCGTTATGGGAACGATAATTTCCACCACATAGAATCACATGAAATTTTTTATTCTTGGTTTTTTATGAAAAATAAATAAATAATAAAATTCCGTCCATCATATTTTAGAGAGCGCTAGTACGTGATCTAGAGTAAATTGTAGATGATTACTTACAAGTATACAAGGTGTTAGTTGGAAGAACTTGTGGAATAGTATGTGGAATAAGAGCAGTTTCTTTGTTACTCTAGGTTTTTATAAGATCGACTAGAGATGACAACGTTTCTTTTTTGGACGATCGGAATCGTGTTTGGGACCACCGGTAAACTTTTTAATATTTACACTTAGGTCTCTCAAAGAAAGTGGTAGAAGTACAAATGCAAATTTGTAGATAATTTTTTTAAATTCTTATATTCCTGACAATGTCGTTCTGATATCAGATTAAGAGGGTCGATGGAAGGGGCCCCAACTTGACATGGAGTATTTTACGACGGCTTTTAAAATTACCCTTTAGCCCTCATGTGCAACTTTGCAGGTTTGTCGCCTTAAGCTAATCCATGGCCGAAAAAACTCGACGTCAGTCATAATGAAATTTCGAGCGGGAAACAAAAATTTGAGCCAAAATTGGAAGCAAAATTCCCCCCCAACCAAAATTTCTAGTCATTAAAATTAGCTCCATTACCCATTTCTCATCTTTAACACACTTTCTCCAAACTCTACTCCACACCATCCTCTCCATTCACACCATTACAACAATTCAAGAGCTCAATCAATTTGTTTTTCTCAAACATCAACAAGTATCCGATGATGGAGCATCTCCGGGTTCAAATTAATTGAGGTAGTTTTCCACACATTCAATGTTAATTTAGAAATTTAATTATCATACCTTCTACATGTTATATTTGTCATTGATCAAAACTTGTATATTTTCATGATGTATGATGATTGTGTTTCATTTTATGTAGTGTAAATTGTATTTGTTTCCCAGATGATGGCATGTTTGTAAGGAATGAGAAAATATGCTTAAATTTGGGCTGATTGTGTACACTAATTACTTATTCGTATGAACATAATATGAATGTGCAATGTCGGTCGTTATAGTCGATCACTGTGATAAACAACCAAATTAAGACCGACGTTGCACGTGTCAATAAAAACATGAAATATCTTGAATGATCGACGTCGCACACATGTCGACCTTGGCGACATCAATCACTATAGTTTGCGACGTCGCTTTTACCCATATCCATTTTTTTCCAAGTTGACATTCACGTCGTTTAAGTATGACTATATTATGTGTTTTTCATTTATGGATTGTACAATTCTAACGTAAATTTTCTCTCCTGTGAATTGAGTGTAATAAGATAACGACAGTTATCGATGGACTGTAGATGCATGACTTGTCATTTCACTAGTCGCCCTGACAGTGTTAATGCCTTACAACGTAGACAATATGGAGGTTCAATACAGTTAATGTTTAAATTTAATGTCAACCTTACGTATTATTATATATTGTAACAAGTATTTATAATAGTATATGTTATAGTTATGTGGAATTTAACATGTCATTGTTAATTTTCCCACATGCATTGAATAATAGTGGAATGTTGTATGATGTTTAACCATTTCTATTGTAATCCAATGCTAAATAACATGTAATGGCCATCGACGAACGATTGTTTGTTTCATCAAATATTTAATATTAATTATTATTCTCTCCACGATTATTCCGCGACATCGCACACACCTGTGATCATCCGACACATAAGTGACGTCGCATGAAGAACCGAAGTGTATATTTTTTTGGCGACATCGACTGTCCAAAACGACTTCGTATTACTCACCTTTCCATGTCAGCGTTCGCACAACATGGTTGCCTAGCAGCGCGCGATGTCGCTTATCTGTACAGCGACGTGGGCTAGAACGACGTCGCATGACTTCCCTCTCACATTGCATGTGTTGTTTGTACGGCCGATGTCGTTCCTCCAATTGGCCGACGTCGTTTTAAACAACGTCGCATCTTTGTTATCCTAACATCAGGCTTAATGCAATGTGCGACGTCGCGCTTATTTCCTGCCGACGTTTGTTGGAAAATCGAGGTAAATGAAAAAATAAACTTTAATACAGCTACATTTACCTATGTTTTTGAAAAATCGAGGTAAAAACCCTGTAGAACTGAGGTAATAGGTCTTGTCTCTTATAGTGAATAGAGTTCTTGTTCAGGTTTTTTACATCACAAATTTAAAAGTGTTCTTCACATCCTTTCCCACCACTTGAACCTAACCAACTTCAAGAACAGTTCTAACAGAAAACTAAGGCCGTTGGGAAGCTCTTCTTCTGCAAGGTAGCTGAACTTCTTGGTTAGTAGCTAATGAGTTGATTAGTGAATTGACTTTCTTGCCCTTTGGAATTTGGATCGTGACAGTTTCATGCACTGCCGCGTTGTGTAAAATGATGGGCTGGGTCGTGCAGTTCGACGAGCCGCTCGGCCCATTGGCTGACTCGAAGTGCAGGCTTGTTTGTCAACCTCTTCTAAATTCCTTTTCCCTTGCCCCTGATACAGTATCTAACATCTAGAAAAATTTGGTGCAATGGCCTCCTCAATCGTTTCCACGGGAGCCCGCCGTGCCTCAGTCCTGAGCCGCCTTGTTTCTTCTCCTAGCCTCGCGTCTTTAGTTCACCGCCGGGGCCTTGCCTCCGCCGCCGGTACCCGTTTCAACCTATTCCCATATGACACTATTGATCTAGCTTTGTTTGACGTTTATTTACTTGTTTCCATTTGAAATGTATTAACTTCAGATCACCATGGACCAGCAAAGGTCAATTTTTGGAGTGACCCCATGAGCCCATCAAAGTGGAAAGAAGAGCACGTAAGTTTTCCTTTGATTTGTTGACTTACGATTCTTACAAATTCTTTGCTATAATATTGGTTTCTTAGGTTTGAAGCTATTGGCTTGGCTTCTGATTCGGTTATATTTTCTTCCCCTCTATTTGAGCATTTTTTTTAGTATCTGGATGCTTCTAGGATTTATATCTGTATTCTGCTGTCATTGAGCTTCGTTTGAGGTTTCTTGCTGCATCAATTCCATTTTTATGTGTTAGTTACTAAGAGATTGGGCTTTAAACGCCCTTTCCAATTCCCTTTTTGTTAATTGATGATTGTGAGATACTCTACATATAATGTTTTATTTTCAGGTGATAATGTAATTAGGGGATGTTGGATGGTTTGTAAAAACTCTAATGCCTCTATTCTTTTATCAAAATGAAAGCAAAAGCACTTTCTTTTAAGAATTCGTCTGATGACTCTGATCACATTTTCCCCTCGTTAGTTAAGCCACCCTCTTCAAAAAAGGATTGTAGTAATTCTGGTTTTACACTATTTGGAATAACTCTCTCATATTGAGAAATTTTGTCTACTGGCATTCAATCACAGAATCCTTTGTTAACAATTGTCTTTTGCTATGCAAATACGCTTTTATATTTGGCTTTTCTATTTTATTTGAGACTATTGGACCTTGAACTTTGCTATCTGATTAGCAACTGTTGTTTGCTATGTCTATGGGGATCTTCTCGTCGATGTATACCGTTTGAGCATCCTTTATTAGGTGCATAGTTAAACGTAAATCATATACATGGAAAATAGTGGAGCCAGGGAAGTCGAAAATCCTGATATTAATTATTTCAGAGCTTTTATCAAAATTTAGACCGTAGGGGTCTGTTGGAAATGACTTCAGTTTAAAATCAATTGGTGTTAAGTGGAGTTTGTTGAGATATATATATATATATATATATATATATATATATATATATATTTCAATAAAATATCATTTTGTTGTTCGAAGAAGACATGGGGCTAGCTATCACATATCCCCCTCTTGTGCAACTTGTACTGTGTTGTAAACAGAGTAACATTTACTCAAATTGAAATCGGTAAGCAAGACCAAAAATAACTGCTCTTAAATTAGATAAGATTTATTGAAACCTAAATGGCGAATGGTGTTCCCACATAAGATAAAAATACTATGAGTCGTGACCTGTATAATTAGCTTCATATTGTGAGATTAAAGTTTAGTTGCTGTCATGGTTGTATTGCTGAGAACTGTCAAACGCCAGAAAGGTTGGCAGTCTTTTGACACTGTTCCTTAATTTTTCAGTTTGTGATTATTTCTTTGGCTGGATGGGGCTTGCTTATCACTGGGGGCTATAAGTTCTTCACTGGGGGCAATAAGAACAAGGCAGAGGTATCAGCTTCGAACCTTTTAATTTTTTGAACTTTTATCTCCGATATAGAGCTTAGTTTATTGTGACGTAACCCATAATCGTTTTAGGATAGATTTAAGTTGTTTTAGTTCCTAGGTTTATTTATATATTTTTGGGGTGTGGGGTTAAATTAAAAGGAGTCGAGAAACATTATACATATATACAAACTGCTACCCCCTCCCCTTTTTAATTTCCTTTATTTTTACTAGTAATTAATTTAATTAACTTTGTTTAGGGTGAAGTTCCTCAAAATCCCACACCTTTTTAAAAAGATCCTGAACGGTTCCTGTAAGTTGAGCACCCATTTCGAGAAAATATAGATAGCAGGAACATTTAAATTTGTTTGATTTTTTATCGGATCATAAAAACCCACCTTTTGAAGATCCTTTCCTTCTCTTCGGGATTGAACATCAATTGCAACAATTCGATAGACAGCTCATTGAGATAGATGTAGATGAACAATATCCCTCTTGGAAACGTATAGGAAGTTTTCTCCTCGTACGGCTCAAGAAAAATAATTTGATCTGAAGTTTTTTCTATATATGCTATGTATAAAAGTATATAAAGTATACAATTCTAAAAAATGACAAAAACATCTTTAAAATTATCAAATCAAATAGACTATTTTTTTTCTTCTTCTTTCTCGAAAATGAAAAAAAGACATAATTTGTACTCATAACTCAAATCAAGTAACTCTTAAATAGCTCAAAAAACAAAACAATGGTTAGGCAATTTCATTTACTGAGTGGTCTTTACGCCCGCCTTTTCGCTTGTCTCTGCTTTATAAACTAGATTTAGATTCTTAAATCTGGCCCGGAAATTATTGAGACGGTGTTTCCTTGTTTTGAGATCCTTTATCAATCATTATGTTTAGACATTACATCGGTGCTCTTAAACCTTTTAAAATGGTAGCAACATGTGCTTTGTATAGGTCTTCCGGTATGTTAGGCTATTTCTATTTCTATTTGCACATCTATTGTTCAATATGGAATATGGATACTCATTTGCAGAAAAAGAATTAAGTGATTAGTGTAATTTGTGCTGAATGTTGCTGACTTGAGCAACCAGGTTTCATCAGCCTAAAGTCAAGTGAAAAGCTATCTACTATTATTAACCTGAAATTTCCTATAAATTTAACATGAGTTTCATTGAACCCGGAAGTCAATTGAGAAATGCATTATAGCATATGTTTTCAAAGTTCTAAGACTAGTTAAATTTGAATCCCATTGATGTGAACAGTTCCCAATATTTAGACCAATGGGGAAAACCTTGCTAGGGCCTTAAATTTTGTACTCCCATAAAAGAAGAATAACAATTAAAAGATGACAGATGCAATAACATACGTTGAAAGGAAGCAGCTTAGTGAAGTTAAGCACATGCAATTGAAGAAATGATACTCAGAAATGGATTGTAAATTTGGATTGTTTGCCTCGAGCCTGTTTCTGATAGTTTTCAACGCTTTATATGGGGAAGATAAAAAATCTCAAATGTAAAGTTATGCTTGAAGAGATTTTTTTAAGCTTGATTCACTGACCTTGACCTGGTCTATCCAGCATACTGATCCTTTCCTCTCTTTTTTTTTTTTCATTTTATTCTTGGCAGAATCTAGCTGAAGCTAAGCAGTAGGTGCAGACTGATCAGAGCTTTTTCTTGGCTAATAATGTTTTGTTGAACTCTAAAAATCTGGTTTCTTTTTTCATCACCCGGAGAAGATAGGCTCCTACCTTTTTGAGTGATCTGAAAGACCGAAATGTTTGGGATTCTTATGTTGATCACATTTATCATTTCTTAGTAACTGCCGTTTCTACTGTGTACTTGGATCTTTTCAAAGCATGTATTTGCTTATATCCAATGCCAGAGAAAACATATTGGTAGTTCTAAACAGTCTATGAACCCAGTTTCCTCTCTGAACCCCAGTTGAATACTCTTAATGTAATTTTAATAAGTATTTTCATGTTAGTGAGGTTATTTGAAATAGAAAGCCATGTGAATTGTGCATTGTACATCTTGTCAAGAAGTTGTACATTTGGAGATCCAAAAGCTTCTGTACATGATAAGTTTTAAAATTGGCATCTTTCTAGCTGTCATCAGGAGGTGAGGTGCAAATGAAATCCTACAGGATGGAGCCTGTTTTTTCTAGAGAAAGTAAGGCCAGTGGACTGAATATAGTAGTCAAAATAAAAATGCAACAGTATAGGAATAATTTAAATGGAGTAATACTGAAATCTTAAATATGCAAGTGTCAAATGAATAATTTGACACGGTTTCATAATTTAACATCCTCTAAAACTCGGTAGGTTTTGCTATTTTTGCTCTGAGTGCAAATAGAGTTTCTCTTGATGCTTGCTTCATCTAAATTTGTTATTAAATCTGTGTAGCCTGACTTTCATCCTGAGGGTGACCTCGTTCTACATCATGGCTAACAGGGTCTGTTTGTTCAGAGACCTCATCTTTGTGATGAGTGTCTAGCCTCTCTTTCGGTTGCTGGATGCTAGTAGCCTGACTTTCATGCTCAAGACTGTTCTGCTGGTTGATTTTGGAGAGCATTTTGCCCAGAGAATTAGAGTTTGTGTTTCTTGGTACGTCCTCCTGGGAATTCTGAACTTCAACGCTAGTGCTCGTTTCATTTACTATCTCACTTTTCTCCATGCTCATTCCCGCTCTGGTATTATAACCTTTGCTCGATCTTTCAGCATCTTCATCATGCCCTAGCAGTCCCATACCCCGTGAGATATCTTTACTTTCCTCCATCATAGTTTCTGTTTTTTTCATGTCCAAATCCTTTTGACCTTTCATATCCACCACTGCTTGTTCACTAATTTCTTGTTCCAGGGAATTAAGCTTATCCACTCTCTTGCTCTCATGATCTTCTGAACCAGAATTATTTGGGATACTCAAATTCATGTTCTGATTTTTGCTCATTTCACTCTGCATTGTACCCTGGTTTGTAGCTGCAGCTCCATTGCTGATGGAGTTCTCTCTGTGTTTCCTTGTTTTGTGAATTTTATTCAATCGTTTTCTTTTGGTCTTTCGCACATAGCTGTGGACGTCTGCACTATTTGTACCAATCTGTCGGTGATTAGGCATCTCTAACCTCACTCCGCCCTTATAACTCATCCTAGATTCTTTGTTTTCAACACCTTCAGTATTTGAAGTTCCTCCTAGGCCATCCTCTACTTTTTGCTGCACCTCATTTTTCGTGTACTTATCATGAATTTCATCTGTAAACCCCACACCTTCTTTATCATGATTCTCAACATTCTGCATTTGGAAATTCTTTTGCGGTAGGATGCCTGAATCCTCCCCAATTTGAGATCGTTTACTGTTCTTGCGGTCTCCCTTCGCTTCTCTCTCTTCAAAATTCTCACGTCCATATTCTGAGGGAGTCTCTTTAGGATCAACTATCATCTGTGTCGGTGATGGGATCTTTCCTCTGCTACCAGCAATTTCTCCTCCACCCTCTCTTGTTATATCCCCCTCCATGGTAGATTGTTCATTTCTGATTTCTGCAGCTTCACTCCCATTATCCATTTCATCTTCACCTTTGTTGGGTTCTTGTGATCCCGGGCTAATTCTCCTCTGCCCGGCGGCTGCAGTTTGCAAATCCAGATTCGCACTTGATGGATCATCTGTGCTGACTGACAAGACTTTTGCTGGCATTTCAGCTTGAGATTGCGTCTCACTTGTAGGATTGTGATTGCTAGCCTCTGTCATCAGCCTGATCTGATTCTGCTTTTCGTCAAGTGCTAATTGAATTGCTTTTTTATCTTCTCCAAGGGAAGAGATCGTGGACTGCATCTCTATAATCTTGCTGTCGAGGCCCATTTTCTGAACTCGAAAACTGTTCACTTTTGTTCTCATCTCTTCAAGTTTCCATATAGCTTCTTTGCCGTTCTCTCTTTCCTTCTGAAACATCACAACTGGTGTTGGTTCAGCACATGCCTCCCAACAAACTCAAAATTATATATGCTGCAAAACATCATAAGATGCTCTGCTAATTCATAAGAATTTAAGTCTTGCAGGATTAATCAAAAGGGGAGTATTCAAAAGGGGAGTATTCATAAGTTCATCTTCGTAACATATGATGTTGACCTCCAACTATTTCTTTCCACTAATATGTCATCTAATGTGTTAATGTTTAGTCATCTAACATAACTAGTGTAAGCACTTAGAATGCATGTACTTCCTCTGTACCAATTCAAGTTGCACACTTTGACTAAGGATAATTAAAACTTGTATATGTAATAACGAATCTAACAAGGTATCACTCAATAATATTTATACTTGTACACATATTCAATTTTGGGGTCAAAGTTCAGAAGTTTTGACTAAATGAATAATTAAATTGCAGATTGAATTGGGACAGAGTGAGTAGCATTACATGATTCATGTATGATAAAACTTGAACAAGGACGATATTGCAAATGGCCAAGATGCATCCAAATATTTTTGTTTTGCTGATATGTTTTATGGAGAAACTGTACCAAACGAAAGGAAGAAACGAATACAGAACCTGCAGTAGAAGATAAAGGCTGGTAAGCTCATTGTCCTTCTCTTTGACAAGGAGGCCGAAAACTCTCCTCTCCCTGGCCATATGGAGAGCCATAACTCCGAGAAACGCGGCACCAAATGCCAACAGGATCATC
>JAULKM010000011.1:6636803-6647123 GCA_032355605.1 Rubia tinctorum | reverse complement strand
CTTTAAATTAAAAGGAGTCGAGAAACATTATACAAAGTTATATACAGACTACTACCCCCTCCCTTTTTTTTAATTTCCTTTATTTTTTCTAGTAATTAATTTAATTAACTTTGTTTAGGGTGAAGTTCCTTATAATCCCATGCCTTTTTATAAAGATCCTGAACGGTTCCTGTAAGTTGAGCACCCATTTCAAGAAAATATAGATAGCAGGAACATTTAAATTAGTTTGATTTTTTATCGGATCATAAAAAACCCACTTTTTGATGATCTTTTCCTTCCCTTCGGGGTCGAACATCAATTGCAACGATTCGATAGACAGCTCATTGAGATAGATGTAGATGAACAATATCCCTCTTAGAAACATATAAGAAGTTTTCTCCTCGTACGGCTCAAGAAAAAAGAATTTGATCTGAAGTTTTTTCGGTGTATGCTATGTATAAAAGTATATAAAGTATACAATTCTAAAATATGACAAAAACATCATTAAAATTATCAAATCAATTAGACTATTATTTAAATCTTTTTTCTTCTTCGTTCTTGAAAATGAAAAAAGACATAATTTGTACTCATAACTCAAATCAAGTAACTCTTAAATATCTCAAAAAGCAAAACAATGGTTAGGCAATTTCATTTACAGAGTGCTCTTTACGCCTGCCTTTTCGTTTCTCTGTTTTAAAAACTAGATTTAGATTCTTAAATCTGGCCCGGCAGTTATTGAGACGGTGTTTCCTTGTTTTGGGATCCTTTATCAATCATTATGTTTAAACATGACTTCGTTGCTTCTTAATTCTTTTAAAATGGTAGCAACATGTACTGTGTATAGGTCTTCCCGTATGTTAGGCTATTTCTATTTCTATTCGCACATCTATTATTCAGTATAGATACTCAATTGCAGAAAGTGATTTTAGTGTAATTTGTGCTGAATGTTGCTAACTTGAGTGTTGAGCAACCAGGTTTCATCAGCTAATGTTAAGTGAAAAGCTATCTACTATTATTAACCCAACCCAAAATTTCCTATAAATTTAACATGAGTTTCATTGAATCCAGATGCAATAACATACGTTGAAATGAAGCAGCTTAGTGAAGTTTAAAAGCACATGCAATTGAAGAAATGATACTCAGAAAGGGATTGTAAATTCGGATTGTTTGCCCCAAACCTGTTTCTGATAGTTTCAAATGCTTTATATGGGAAAGATAAAAAATTTCAAATGTAAAATTATGCTTAAAGTGATTTTTTAAAGCTTGATGCACTGACCTTGACCTGGTCTATCCAGCATACTGATCCTTTCCTTTTTTTCATTTTATTCTTGGCAGAATCTAGCTGAAGCTACCCAGTAGGTGCAGACTGATCAGAGCTTTTTCTTGGCTAATAATGTTTTGTTGAACTCTTAAATCTGGTTTCTTTTTCCATCAACTGGAGAAGATAGACTCCTGCCTTTTTGAGTGATCTGAAAGATCGAAATGTTTGGGATTCTTATGTTGATCACATTTATCATTTCTTAGTAACTGCCTTTTCTACTGTGTACTTGGATCTTTTCCAAGCATGTATTTGCTTATATCCAATGCCAGTGAAAACATATTTGGTAGTTCTAAACAGTCTATGAACCCTGTTTCCTCTCTGAACCCCAGTTGAATACTCTTAATGTAATTTTATCAAGTATATTCATTTTAGTGAGGTTATTTGAAATAGAACGCCATGTGAATTGTGCATTGTGCATCTTGTCAACAAGTTGTACATTTGGAGATCCAAAGGCTTCTGTTTTTTACTAATTACCTGATAAGTTTTAAAATTGGCATCTTTCTAGCTGGTCATCAGGAGGTGAGGTGCAAATGAAATCCTACAGGATGGAGCCTGTTTTTCCTCTTACTGCTTATTAGGTACCTGTTTCATATCTTTCTTAGCTCATTTATATTTGACCGTCTAGAAAAGGTAAGGCCAGTAGAATGAATATCGTAGTCAAAATAAAGATGCAACAGTATAGGAGTAATTTAAATGGAGTAATACTTGAAATCTAAAATATGCAAGTGTCAAATGAATAATTTGGCATGGTTTCATGATGTAACATCCTCTAAAACTCGGTAGCTTTTTCTATTTTTGCTCTGAGAGCAAATAGAGTTTCTCTTGATGTTTCCTTCATCAAAATTTGTTATTAAATCTGTGTAGCATCATCCTGAGGGTGACCTCATTCTAAATCATGGCTAACAAGGTCTGTTTGTTCAGAGACCTCATCTTTGTGATGAGTGTCTAGCCTCTCTTTCAGTTGCTGGATGCTAGTAGCTTGACTTTCATGCTCAAGACTGTTCTGCTGGTTGATTTTTGAGAGCATTTTGCCCAAAGAATTAGAGTTTGTGTTTCTTGGTACGTCCTCCTGGGAATTCTGAACTTCAATGCTATTGCTCGTTTCATTTTCTATTTCACTTTTCTCCGCTCTCATTCCAGCTCTGGGATTATTACCTTTGCTCGATCCTTCAGCATCTTCATCATGCCCTAGCAGTTCCATACCCTGTGAGATATCTTTACTTTCCTCCATCATAGTTTCTGCATTTTTCATGTCCAGATCCTTTTGACCTTTTACATTCAGCACTCCTTGTTCACTAATTTCTTGTTACAGGGAATTAAGCTTATCCACTGTCTTCCTTTCATGATCTTCTGAAACAAAATTATTTGTGATACTCAAATTCGTGTGTCGATTTTTGCTTATTTCACTCTGTATTGTTCTCTCGCTTGTAGCTGCAGCTCCATTGCTGATGAAGTTCTCTCTGTATTTCCTTGTTTTGTGAATTTTATTCAATCGTTTTCTTTTGGTCTTTCGCACATAGCTGTGGACATCTGCACTATTTCTACCAATCTGTCGGTGATTAGGCATCTCTAACCTCAATCAGCCCTTATAACTCATCCTAGATTCTTTGTTTTCAACACCTTCAGTGTTTGAAGTTCCTCCTAGACCATCCTCTACTTTTTTCTGCACCTCATTTTTCGTGTACTTATCATGAATTTCATCTGTAAACTCCACCCCTTCTTTAACATGATTCTCAACATTCTGCATTTGGAAATTCTTTTGCTGTAGGATACCTGAATCCTCCCCAATTTGAGATCGTTTACTGTTCTCGTGGTCTCCCTTGGCTCCTCTCTCTTCAAAATTCTCATGTCCATATTCTGAGGGAGTCTCTTCAGGATCAACTATATTCTGTGTTGGTGCTGGGATCTTTCCTCTGCTACCAGCAATTTCTCCTCCACCCTCTCTTGTTATATCCCCCTCCGTTGTAGATTGTTCATTTCTGATTTCTGCAGCTTCACTCCCAATATCCTTTTCATCTTCACTTTTGTTGGGTTCTATTGACCCCGTGCTAATTCTCCTCTCCCCAGCGGCTGCAGTTTGCAAATCGAGATTCGCACTTGATGGATCATCTGTGCTGACTGACGAGACTTTTACAGGCATTTCAGCTTGAGATTGCGTCTCACTTGTAGGATTTTGATTGCTAGCCTCCGTCATCAGCTTGATCTGATTCTGCTTTGCATCAAGTGCTAATTGAATCGCCTTTTGCTCTTCTCTATGGGAAGAGATCGTGGACTGCATCTCTATGATCTTGCTTTCAAGGCCCCTTTTCTGAACTCGAAAACTGTTCACTTTTGTTCTCATCTCTTCAAGTTTTCTTTTAGCTTCTTTGCCGTTATCTCTTTCCTTCTGAAACATCATCACTGGTGTTAGTTCAGCACATGCCTCCCAACAAACTCAAATTATAAATGCTGCAAAACATCATAAGATGCTCCAAGTTCATCTTCATAACATATGATGCTGACCTGCAACTATTTCTTTCCACTAATATGTCATCTAATGTGTCAATGTTAAATCATCTAACATAACTGGTGCAAGCACTTAGAATGCATGTAGCATTATATGATTCATGTATGACGAAGTGGGCAAGATGCATCGAAATGTTTATGTTTTGCTGATATGTTTTATGGAAAAACTAGATCAAATGAAAGGAAGAAATGAATACAGAACCTGCAGTAGAAAATAAAGGCTGGTAAGCTCATTGTCCCTCTCTTTGACAAGGAGGTCGAAAACTCTCCTCTCCCTGGCCATATGGAGAGCCATAACTCCGAGAAACGCGGCACCAAATGCCAACAGGATCATCAACCCGTAAGGCTTCCTTCTGTTCACGTTGCTCTGCTGCACCTTCATCAGATCTCCCATGGGCATTTCCAAAAGAAAATGAAGTTATGATGGGGTTTCCCAAGTAAGGCCCTTTTTATTCACACGAATCTCATTTTGTTCATCCAAAATGTACCTTCAAACAGCTGCTTTCTCACTCCTCACATGCATGGTAACGGAGTTAACAAGGATTAACATCCAAAGGCGTTGGTTCTGGAGACCTTTTAGCTATTTTGCATCTGCTTTCATTCTTTCTAAGGTGAGCCAGAGCATTACTTCCGCACACCGGATTGTTAGATATATATATTTTTCAGGATAAAAGATTGAGATTTCATTCATTCCAAAGAAGAATTATAAAAGTTGGGTCAGAGAGTTTTTAGCATAATGAATAAAGTGTGAGCTATAATGTTTTTTGTCATATAATCTAGATCAGTTTTGGACATTTACATTTAGCTGTAAGAGTAACTAAATGATGAGGTCAAAGTCCGATAGATCTTCATTTTGGTTCTTAAACGCATTAATCACAAATTGTGCGCCTCATTGAATTCGCTATATTTGAATGTCCTTTTCCAAGGCTATGAGTAATCCGGTCCGGAGAGTGAGAACTTCTGCATGTTTCAGTGTATAAACGAGTGGTATGTATTTAGACCCTCCATACACCCATGAGCCATGCACCATGCTAGACATGTTCGGTTTGAAAATAAAGTGTGTTGTCGTATGATGGCATTGTGAATGCGATTTTCATTGTTAGAAATTACATTACTCTTTATTCTTTCCAAGTCTGACAACATTCTTATGGCGTTTATAGCACAATGTTGCGGTTGAAGCTCGTGGATTTCTCCGTGCAAAGTTGTGATAAAATGACGAATGTGATTGCAACATCGCGTGGAACCTGTTCTACTATTAAGTCTTGAACCCACAAAATCGCACTTTGTTGTTGGTATGCGAAGATCTTTGCATGTGGTTCTGCTGCAAACCAAACTTGATGCGCCAATGGGCCAGGGAAAATAAATGCTCGAAAGAAATATCCTCCATGGTGCAACTCAAGTAGCAGGATTCATCAAGCATATGTCGTTGAAGTAAATTAATTTCTAACGGAAAATTATTTTTGCATAGTCGCTACATGAAGTGATTCATCTTCAGTTCTGTTGTTAAGGACCAGATTTTTCTCCAGTGTGGGAAGGGGGCTTGGGCTGGCTGTTTTCATATTTCTTGCAAGGGAAAATTTTGAGGAGTTAATATCAGTGTTTTAGGCTGATTTAACCGCGTACTTACAATCCCTTGCGGGTTGCCATATCCATCGGTTCAGGGCTTGGAAGTTTGTACTTTTGGTAATGATAGGATGAGATTGGACTCTTTTTGATTAAAAGTAACTCGTACAAGCTCTTCGTTCCACGTACTGCCATTTTCTGACATTAGATGAGATACATTGAGATTTGCAGGATAGTTTTCTGGCAATGACGTGAGTTTTTGCCTTTTCAATCTTGGGTGCCACAAATCATTCTTTATACTTGTTTCAGATCCCGATCCAATCCTTCTCCAAATCCCTTTGGATAATAAGTTTCGTCCTTCCAAAATTTATCTCCAGGTATATGATAGGTCTCATCCTAATTTTGCATCTAGAAAAGAAGAATGTCAGAAATATTTGTCTTTTGGAATATAGGTAACAATGGACTTGGGTTTCACTAGCATACGCCATGTTTGCTATACAAGCAAAGTGGTATTGAAAAATTTGAGCTCTTTAAAGCCCAACCATCCCAGACTCTCTGTCGAACATAGCATAGTCAATTTTGCCCAATGAGTTTTCTTTTTTTGAGGTGTAGTACCCCACCAATAATGGCTATAGATCTTATATATGTCATCTATAAAATTATCTGGAAACATAAAACATGACATAGAATAAGTGGGATTGCTTGGAGAACTAACTTTATGAGGATTTCTTTCCCACCTTTGGACAATTTTTTATGTTCCTAACTTCTAACTTTCGTCTAGATTCTGTTGTTGATTTCTACTAGTGGAGTGGATTTTTAATTGACAATGACTATTGGGAGTCACAAATACTTTTCATGGGTGACTGTTTCAATCATTTGCAGGGTCTCTATGATCTGAACTCTTGTGTGTTCCCGAGTGTTAGGGCTAAACATAATTGATGATTTTTTTAGATTTATCTCTTGACTTTATACATCCTCATACAATGCTAGAATATCTTTTAGCACACGACCTCATAAGAAGGTGCTTCTCCTAATATCATTGTGTTGTTTGCAAAAACAATATGTGAGGGAATATGTGCATTCCTTGTAATTTTCACTCCAAGAAGTCTTTATTCCTTAGACTTGTTTTTATCATTTGAGAAAAAACTCCGCCGCACATGATAAACAAGTATGGGGATAGAGGGTCACCCTGCCTTAATCCCTCAAATGGGCATCACTCTTCCGAAACATTTTCCATTGAGCATGAAGGAGTAGCATACCGTAGAGATGCAGTTTTCAATCAAGTTTATGAATGCTAGATGAAATACCATCTTTTCCAACACCTTGAGAAGAAAGTTCCATTCAAATATATCAAGTGCTTTGCTCATGTCCAGTTTTATTGACATATGTTCTTTTTTTTCCTGTCGTTCTACTCTTGATATGGTGATGTGCTTCATTGGGCTATTATGATATTGTCCATGATCAACTTGTTTTTTTAACAAAAAAGCTTGATGATTACAGATCACAGTGTCCAAGACCATTTGAAGTCTGTTAGCTATGCATTTTGAGATGATTAGATAGACCACATAGTATAAGCTGATGGGTTGGAATTGGGATATGTCCTTTGGATTTTTCATTTTTGGGATGAGCACTACATTCATATCGTTTAGACTGCTCATAGATTTCCTTTCATTTAAGTACTGTAGTGCTTCTTGTGTAACCTTGGATCCCACTATACTCCACGCGACCATAGTCGTTCCAATCCTAGAGTCATCATGAGATGCCAATTCTTTTTCCTCTAAACACCTAAGGGTCGATGTCAATAGTGGAGTGCTCGGGATGTACTTGCCTTACTCTCATATCTAACAGTTTCTATCCATGCAATGCTTTGTTCCTTTAAGTGGGGGCACGTTAGCATTGAGAGTGAGATTTATAGGGAAGGAATTGCAGTATAAAATAGTTTGATCAAAGGCGGAGGAGGTGTGGTAGCTTCATAAAGTGGAGACAAAACTTTGTCTGATAGACACTGGGAATTTCCAGCCATCTCAACGCTATGTGACATAAACAGGTTTATATATATATTGTATTCGATAGAATCTAGAGTCAAAATCATTCATCAGTCATGTTATGCAAATATCCCCAAGGATAGTTTAATCTCTCTGATTTTCATAATTAGTAGTTGTTAGATAAAACTCCAAATCTTTTATTTTTAACACTAGCTATTCCCGACACACAATCAAATTGACACCCGATTGTGAGTTTTGTTTAGTTAACTTTCAAATTCTAGCGTCTCTATGGATGACCCCAGACTTATCTCTGGCTACTTTATAGTAGTTGGTATTGAGTGTACGGGAGCAACATATAAATTCTTTCTTTGATCTCCCAGTGCTCCGTGGGTTAGTATCGATCTCCCGTGAAAAGGTTGGTGTTATTAACGACCCGATGTTGTGCGGATCAATGATTATCACCTATAACCATTCCACTAAAACCATGATATAGGAACATGGTCCATGATCAACAAGGATTACAGAATACATCTATCCTAAATAGGTGATATGAGCAGCAGAACAGGAAATCAAAATTTTTGGAGATTACTCATATATCAAACACATACCAACTTAGGCATCGGTGGAAGATCCCAGGAACTCCCCGAGACCATATTCTACAGGTGTCATGGAGCTTGCATGGAAAACTGCGTCAATTCCAAATATTATGGTATTCTGGAAGATTGAGCCTGCTTGAGCCGATCTTGAGCTTGCTCAAATTCGAATAGGGCTAGGTTCGCCCTTAAAATTTGTCCTTCAACCTTGCCCTTTTATTTCCCCGCCTTGATCATTGTAGAGATCACCGTGTAATTAACCCGTTTCGATTTTGGTCTTATTATTTTTGCTCCTTGCAAGTATGAGTGTGCTTAATTGTCACCTTGTTGCACCGAGTCTGGCGCAAAAAAATTATTCGCTTTCTCATCGGAGAGGTCGATCTTTTTGTACTGAGCAATGAGTTCTTCACCCATGGCTAATGCTGCAAGTAGGTATGTGTGACGTAGTAGGGCTATTGGGAAGTTTTGGTTATAGGTAATGAAATTCTTTAGAGATGGAGGATGCTGCAGAAGTTAATATATAGATTTTTTGGATCTTTCCATATCCTTGATTCCTCCAATATCTCAGGGATATTCTTATGAAGAAGTTCACCAATCTCAAAATGAAATTTAGCATTAACTTCGTACTGATCCCTTAGTGTTCCCTCTAATTCTTTACACCGTCCCTTGACCCGGATATAGCAAAATTTTCCAACATCAAGTTGGCCCCTTATTTTCCGATATTTCTTAAGATTCAAATTGTGAAACCGCGTTCTTCATCATAAGCACCCTCCGTACCTGTATCTTATTCTACAATCAGGGTAATTTAGGCTCTAGTTTTCTCTTACAATGAGTGATGTCATCAAGATAATAAGTCTGCTTTGATAATATATCTTCCAACCTATCACTTTCTCAACATTTCTTCATTAAGCATTTTTCCACTCATTTTCGTGTCTCACAACAGTTTTTAGCTCTCTCTTAGCATATAAATGTGAATCCCCTACTTAGATAGATGGGCATCGTACTCATGCAAAACTGAAAAATTATGTCGCTTTTGTAGTTTTCACCCCAAAATAGCCCCAAAATTTTTAAAAAACAAGATTTGTACCCGACTACCTAAAGCCCTCACACTTTCCCCAACCTTAGTAAATATCCCTGAACCATTAAGGATCTCATAGACTCAGTCCTAATCCAACATACAAAGAGTAATTTCATTAGTAAATTTAGTATAAGATTCATCCACCCTTGGAACATTCTTAGGACCCATTCGAGAAGTAGATAAAACCAATGCTTTAGGATGAACATGGGCCGCAAAGTCCCGTGCATATGGTTCCCCTACCTATATACCATAAAAAATGACTGATATGAATAAGAAAAATAATATAGATCCATTGAGGTTACATAGAAATATAACAAAACCTAGGATAACAATTTACCCTATCTTAGAATACGAGACTCATCACCAATACCAGTACTCTGTGGTTCAGCCCTAATAGTTTCGGTGGAAGTTCATTCTCATAGTGCACCATTAACCCTATTAGGAATAGAAAGAACCCAATTTTGGGCAATATTACATCCCTTAAAATCCACTAAATTAAGAAGTGTACCTATTTCCTCAAGAACCCTAGTCAGTAAAAAAATTTCACCCCAACCCTCAGAATTTGGAGAAACCCACCATCAACAGTAGCCCTAGATATTTCCAGAACTTCATCCAAAACATACACCTCACTTAAACCAGTGACCTCCAACTCAGGGTTTTGCAAATGAATTCGAAGCAAACCCTCACGACGCCCAATGATGAGACGTCAAATGCATGTATTTCCTAAGGAATTTAACATATATATATTATCTTTCTTATGGTAGATTGCTAGATTTAAATGAGTTTACATTACAAGGGGTTTAGATGACCGCCTATAGTTTTCATATCTAAATCCCTCATTTTGTAGTTTACTTTAGATAAAATGGATTCTATGTCCCTAAGAGTGTGTAGATCCATTTTTGTGAGCTTTTATTTATAGATTGCTCGTAGGCACTTTGGAATGTTTAGAAGGCAATTCACAAGAATGGTAGTAGATTGTAGAAGGTCATTCACAAGGATGGTAGCGGACTGAAGTCCATGAGCTATAAACATGGTCGTAGATGGATGCACCGAAGAAAATGAGTCAAGTCCAGAAGAAATGAAGAATGGCACGACACGTGAACATTTACATGGCCAGTGCCTAACCAAGTGTTGAGGCGACTAAATCCCAGCGTAGGTCGTGTTCTTTTGCAAGGCCTTCGCTGTCAGATGTTGATAAGGAAATAGAAATCCTTTCCCTTGTAGGGAAAGGTTATAGAAGGTAGTTACCTTATAGAATTAGTTTCCTTATAGAATTAGTTATATATGGTAATTTTC
>JAULKM010000011.1:6607393-6626755 GCA_032355605.1 Rubia tinctorum | reverse complement strand
CGTGTCTCTCAATATGTTGGCATTGATGTATTCATGGTGGTGGGGCATTGGTGTTTCCATTTGTCTTTAACCGTTGGAAACATTCCAATTTCTTGAATGAATATGGTCTATTTTATTTCTTTTTAGTTTCTTCATTTTTTTGGTGAGACTGTGTGGATCTATTTGAAGGTTATGGAGTTGTGGAATCGTTTTGCGTAATCCAATTTGGTTTCATGATAATTATGTTGCACAATGAGGGTCACTGAGCACGTTAACTTGTAGTTGTGTATTTTAACAGCAAACTACAGTTGCTTTCTTGAAATTGTATGGTTTAATGCATAAAAGTGACACTGTGGGTTAACTGTCTCTGAAAAGCACTATTTACTTGCCATAACATAAATAATGTGATGTGAAAAGTGATGTTGGATGACCCAGAATTTGCTCTTGCATGCTTTGGTAACATATTGGTTCTAAGGACTTTGTTTTTATTTGCTTTATCTCGTGAATATCCTATAGGGTGTATATTTTTTACTTGACATGCTTCAGAAGGAAAATCAAGTCTTACATATGTTCTCAGTATATTATCAATTTGTTTTGCACTCTTTTGCTCTAAGAGATTGCTTTGAATTACTATATATTTATATTTGGGAACATCATAATGGTTTGATTGAATTAGAAATTTTCTTGTGCCCAGCTGTTGAGGTTAAACCTCAAAACAGAATGAATAGCATGCTTCTCTGTCATGAGGAATGCTTTTGATTGTATTGAATTCTTCCTTGTCAAAACATTTTTCCTTGTTTGCATGTGTTTATGGTTTTCTCATTCTAGGACAATGGAACACGAGCGAAGGGCCAATCTAACTATGGGAGTGGTGCATTTTTCATGACAGTAATTTTCACTCCCTGAGCTTCCTTGAATTTCTTTGCTGCTCAATTTTAAGTCTTAAAAGTTTTGATATTTGAGGTTTCAGTTCTGGTAGCTGTCAGAGTGATTTTTTCCTTTCTTTATCTTTTCTTACTTGATGATATCATGCTCAAGCTCTACATATGGTTCATGAAATTTTTTCGGTTTCCTTTCAACTGGGAAGTTTTCACTTCTCTGTATATTATTCAGAGAACTTTTTCTTTAGCATAAATGTTATTTTGTGTTGTGATGTTTTTCTACAATATGAAGCTTCCTTAAGCTAGTGTACGGAAAAATAATAGACAGATTTGAAACTTTAGTCCCTCCGTTGCATTAAGATTGTCTTGCTTGCCTTATTAAATAGCATGCCCCACTGAAGTTATCTTACTTGATTGATTTTCTTTTTTGGCATGTTTTTCCATATTCACTTTCATTCTCCTCTACTCATTTACATTATCATCCTACTTTAATTTTTCCTCCATTCAGTTACATTATTTTCCTGTTTTGCTTTATCTTTTTACAATCCCTTGGTGAGACAAGCATAGCGAGACGTAGGACTGCCTAGTAAACTTTGAAATAGGCATGTATCTGTGCATTGCAAGTGGTTCCATGTCTGAGTTTTCTTCAGTCTGTATTTGAGATGCATAGAAGGAAAGCATATTCACTCTTTAAGAAAATGGGTAAATTAAGATGGTCTTGGCTATATAAGATATGCATAACAACAATGACCCTTTCAGTGATAGTCCCTTCAATATCTATACTTGCTTGAACATGCATGTAAGTATGAAATCAAGGGCAGTAAACATAGGGTGTAATCTTTTTTGTTGCTCCTAAATTTCGGAAAGTTCCCCTTGTAAATTTAGCAACAGTACTGCTAATATAGTTCCCTGTGTTGGAAAATTACAGTAAACTAGAAGCAAATGTTAGGACTCCTGATGGGTTATTACGTTTTGAAAGATCAAGGCGTTAGTTGGCATTTATGCTTTAACATTGACAGATTCTTTAAAACCCGAAATTGACTACTTATGTATCGATATTATTTTTTCTGCCTGATATCTTCAGAATCCTGGAAATGCTCCTTCAGAAAACTCAAAGCTTTCTCCACTTCCTCATGAGCCTGCTGCAACTGTCGATATTCCACTTGATAGCTCTAATGTATGCATATTAGCTCTTGCGATGTTCTTCCAGTTTTCTGTTCTTTATGGTCCTACTGATGAATTTCTACTTTGCTTATTCAGGATTTGAAAAGGCTGGAGATGGAACTCAAAGCTAAAGAAGCTGACTTAAAGAAAAGGGAACAGGTAGTTGCGGGGTGGGGTTGATGTTTGGATTCTCCATGGTCGTGATTATACTATATGAAATTCATTGCAGAGAAAGATGTTGAGTGATAGTATATGGAACCAAGGAAATATAACACACTGTGGTAGCCCATTAGCATTGTAAAGTAGGTTTTGTTTCAATATTGTCAGGGGTCTAACTTTTTCCAAGGTCACTTGCTAAGAACTCTGATGTGCTAATCAGTCATTTCTTCTTCAAGTGAAAATTGCATCAAGGAAAAACTCTTTGCTATAATGCTGTTCATTAACATACTGTGCACCAGAAAATTTGTCAAAATATTTTCTGCTGTCTCGTTTTGTGAAATTTATACACAGCACACTAGCATTCGCTAGTTGTCTGAAGATTATACAAAGTTGGCATTGATTGGTATTTGTTGCATTATGTAAAGATGTTAAATTCTGATATTTTCTGGATTGAATCCCAGACCAAACTGAAATCTGATGTATTTACTCTTATGTAGGAATTGAAGAGAAGGGAAGATGTTATAGCAAGAGGTAGTTCCTGTTAAATATATCATCGTTGTTGTTAGAGAAACTTTAGATTGATTGATGTCATGTTCAGAAAATTCTTACACTTTTTTTTCCTATTCTTCTGATAGCTGGAGTTGTCATTGAAGAAAAGAATTGGCCTCCATTCTTTCCTCTTATACATCATGACATTGCTACCGAAATTCCTATACATCTTCAAAAGATACAGTATGTCGCATTTACATCATTTTTGGGTATGTTAGCTGATTTTACTTCTATTGCTTTCCACTTGTTGCTAATGGCTCACTCATTGTTTAATTTAACATTCATATATCGTGTCTGAATTGATTAGAATGTTCTTGGAACTAAGAGGTATTTAATTCCTTATCTTAGTAACCTTGTTATTCTACCTGAAGTCCATCATCTGGCCTTGCTAACTGGATACTTCTTCCACCCCATAAAAACTAGTCCACTTTTGATACTATTTTAGGATTATAAAATGGACTCTTCTTAAGGGATTGAGGTATTACTTAGCTTCTGTATCTATATTCGTCTTCTTTTTTTTTCTGTAAGAACGTTGATATGCTCATATGTCTATATTACTGTGAGTATTGTTTATAATGTGCCTTTGTTCCAGGTTTGTTTGAACTATTTTTTTTCCTTATTCCAAGTAATTTTTTATCACTTGAACTATGAGGCTGCATAATCACAAAAATAGGTTCCCATGTTGATGTGATGAAGCCTTATCTTGCAAACTAATTGGTTGTTAAGAACCTTATAATCAGATGTAGCAAATAATATTGCTTTATGATACAGCTGCTTGTTATTTTGATGCCAATCCATATAAAGCGTGTTCCTCTTAATTTTTTTTCATCAAATAGAGCTACTCTTTTTTTTTTCTAATAGTTATATTTTTTTTTATGTTATACAAATGAGTGTGTCATGCATCCATATGAACCTTCTCATATCTGCTACCCTTACTTGTTGGTTGCCCAAGACTCTGAACCATGAAGAATTTCTAGTTGTAAAGCTGTGTTGTATAAGTTCCCTTTCAAATTTAGCATTACTTTATTATTACAGGGTATAGAGGAAACACTTCTCCATTTGTTTCACCACTTCAATTTTAGGACTAACATCTCTTGCAATTTCTCCTTTTTCTTATATTATAGACACCTAAGTATAAAAACTTCTAAATTACTAAAATATATTTGCCATTTTTTTTTACTTTTAGCATCATTAAAGTGACATTCATACATTGTTTTAGCTTTAATTTTCCATTTATGCCTCTTGTCTCCTTGATTAGAGTCATACTGTCTTCAGATAAAAGATATTCAGGGGATCACTTTTTGCATTGCATAAGTAAAATTGTACTTGTTAAAAGCTGATGCAAGATGCAGACCTATATTATTTGGGAAGTCACTCGATAGTTCCACTGATGTTCTTACATATGCTATAGTATGTGTTAATTGCTTTTACAATTTATTTAACCTCTATATAAGCTACCCTCACCTATTTGTCTTCCTACGCTCACTATATTATAGCTCTATTAACTGTCTTACGTTTTTCTGAAGCCAATGAATACCAAATGTTGATTATCTGGCATGAAGGGATGTTTTTTATTTAATTATTGAAAAAAAAATAAAGGAATGCATATATGATTATCCTTCGGTTTTCCTTGGAATCTTGGATGACTACTGATGCTGGTTCTTTTTTATTGTAAATCAGCAAGCAGAATAGTTTACCTTTTTGTACATATCTATTTTGTGAAGACGGTTAAGTTAATATTTCATTACTTTAGAACACCAAAAATTGGTTTATTCTTGCAATGACAATTTCTATAGTTGTTCTTCGTTCTGGAACAAAAATGACTGCAGATGCTGTTAAAATCATGATAAGAAAGAGGGGAACTGACAAGTGTTACTCCTACTTGGATTTGTACTAAATAGCATTAGCCCTACTCAATATCATATTTAAGGGGCTGAGAGTTATTACAATTTACTATTTGCAGTTCAGCTAAGCATTTAATTTGAAGTAATCTTTTTCTTGAAATGATTGGATGGATACATTTGACTAAATATGAGACTATTCCATTAGTGTTGTTCTTTATCTATGGGGAATGTTAGCATAGGATAGTTGTCGCATCGTCCGGCACATTTAAATAGTGGATTGTGTGATTTGCAGGGATCGTTGGTTGTCTTTTGTGGAATATTGTGGCAGTGACCTTAGCTTGGATCAAAGGCGAAGGTTGGTGCAGCTTTTTACAGGCTCATGCATGCAGCCATTCACATTGAAATCCTATCTGTGGGTTGCTTTGTAATCATGTCTCTGTGTTTTAGGCCTGACGATATGGTTTCTTGCTGTTATATACTGCATATCGGGTGTTCCAGGAGCCTATGTTTTTTGGTATCGTCCTCTGTATCGTGCAACCAGGTACATGGCATCCCTTTATGCAAAATATGGTGTCTTAACTGTTGATCAGGAACACAACATTTCCAGTCAAATTGGTGCTGTTTTATGAGCAGGGCTAAGATTATATATCGAAGATGATTGATTATTTTTCTCTTTGCAATTGTTTTCTCCTTTTTAGCCACCATAGATGTCATTCTTTTGTCCTCGTATCTTGATTATTGTCTTATTTTGTCTTTGTGGCAAATACTATATTTGTTGGCACAATATTGGAGTATGTTGGTGGTTATTTATTTTTATCTGAAACTATGACTTTGATCAGCCTTCATCATGTAGTGCATAATCTGTTTCTCTTTATTGTAGGACGGATAGTGCTCTGAAGTTTGGCTGGTTTTTCTTGTCGTATTCTGTATGTATTTCACTTTGAAAATTTGTTACTTATTTTGTAATCTTTGGCTCTGCATGAATACATGTAATGTTAACCCTTTTGCCTTGTCTTTGCAATTTAGTTTCATATTGCCTTCTGCATTCTTGCTGCCGTTGCACCGCCAATAATTTTTAAGGGAAAATCTCTGACGTAAGTCATCCATCACTAATTTTACTTGGGCTCAAATACAAATGTTTTTATTTCTGTACTGTTGTCCAATGCACAGTGGGGCTGAAGGAATGAGATATTCATTTCATGGTTTCAGCTGCCATTTAAAGTTTCTTTGCATTATTTCAGGTTTACTCTACTGATGTCCGTATGTCATGCTTAATGTTTTTTTTTTACAGTGGTATATTAGCAGCTCTTGAACTCCTGACCACGAATTCCTTGGTGGGGGTATGTGTTAATGTTACGAGTCTAATTTTCCATTGCTAAACTGAAACTTTAGTAGCCTTGTTTTTCTCAACTCCAACAGTTAATGAGGAACTACAGATAATAATTCTAAGAAAGCATTGTACATGTTTTTCATTGACTGGATTGACCATTTAGAGGCGAAAATTGAAGCATTTGAGTTGCATCCGCAGGTGTTCTACCTCATTGGATTTGCCTTGTTTGCAATAGAATCACTTATCAGCATATGGGTTATTCAGGTGAGTAGCATGCTTCTCTCTGCAGCTTTTGCTTTGCAGTTACAGATATTCTGTCCCACACGACACAGAATGGTGTCTCGTTACATGCTTGTACTTTTCTGTTGAAATATGTCACAAGTGAGGCTTCCATTTATTATAAGATAGAAGGATCTGATCTCACCCAAAAAAACCTTTTGTTTCTTGACTATGATGTGCAGCAAGTTTACGAATACTTCCGAGGAAGTGGAAAAGCTGCCGAGATGAAGAGATCTGCTGCAAGATCAACTATGATGGCAGCACTGTGATAGGCTTTTTGAAATTGCAGTGTGGTAACAGACTGTTAATAGCGATCCCAAATTGACCTCAATTAATCTTTAGAATATATATTTTAAAAAATAGACTTCCCTGTACACAAGAATTTTGCTTTCTTATGGTTTTCCCCATGTAAATGCTAAATTCACAAATCTGTTCTTGGACTACGATGACATTCTAGTCACAATTTTCATTCAAAGCACACTATGATAAGGATTCTATGCTTTTGTTTTGTTTCATTTTTATTGTCAACCAGAGATGTTTCTGTCTTTTTCACCTTTATCATTTAAACGATGTCATTTTGAACTTGAAGTTGACTTTAATACATTGTTGAAACGACATTGGTTCACGTTTTCAGGTCTGACCTCGTTCTCCCTCTCCTTCGTACACCTCTACTTACCAATTGATTGTCTATTGGAATTTAAGAATATGAGAGTCGGTCCTCAATGCTTTGGCATTTGAGAACGTAGGACCTGATCCTCAATGTTTTAACATTTAAGAATGTGAGAGCCGATCATCAATGTTTTGGCATTTGAGAACGTGAGAGCCGATCCTCAATGTTTTGGCATTTGATAACGTGAGAGCCGATCCTCAATGTTTTGGCATTTGATAACGTGAGAGCCGGTCCTTAACATTTTGGCCTTAAATATGAAATCAGACAGACTAATCTGGACTTGATCATCCTCGTATCTCAAAGACAAGTTATATGCTTCATTGAAAAATGATAGTATTTAGTTTGTCTAGCCTTTATCTCTTACACTTTCGTTGTATTCATCCTTGGAGGGTAATCCTTGCTTCAGCAAGATTAACTAATAGATATAGTACCCCGAAGTATATATTCAATGAGTTCTTTTAATTTCTTAGGGCCAAACCTTTAAGGTATTCTTTCTAGAATTTGAACTTTTATCCATTTCCGGTAGTTCTATTGACCTCCAATTGTGCCAAGTGTTCTCTTTAGCGGAAGGAAAGAGTATAGCAATATTGGCTCTAGCTATACATGTTTTACATGTCGTGTCCATCAATTCACAAGGCCAATCCACAACCTCTTCTTGTATTTGACAAGAAGTTCTTCCCATTCATCACATATACTCACAAGAAGAAACGAAAGCTTACCTTTCCTGGTTAGCTTTCGAGATTCTAGCTTCCAAAGTTTAATGGAGCTCAAATGCTCAATAATGCTACTCGGTTAACCCGATGATCATTAGGAAGTAATTTGGAGAACAATAGCTTCCTCTTAGATGTCAATCATTCCCCAATGTTTTCAAGGCATGTCCCCAATAAAGAGAATGCGCTTACCGCTACATATAAACTCTACCTTCTCAAAAAGAATAATAAGAAAATGGCATATTGCGAAACTTTCGATCTAAAATAAGCTGAAACACTTTCATACATTAAAGCTCTATCCCCACCGTTCAAAATGCAGATACATTTCTCTAGAGCATACAATAAAATTATTAGACAAATCCAACTGTCGAATTGTGCGACATCACTGATATACTATGACAGACCCTTTGGAGATCCTTTTGGAGAGGAAATTGGAATTTCAACATGCTTCCAAGTATCACTCAGTATAAGTTCCTAGACCATTATCTCTCAAGCTAAACTGATATTATAAAATGAAGCATATTTCTTCATATCAAGTTTAACAACATAAGCCTACGATTTAATTTCAAGAGGATTAAACAGGATAACTTATTTGCGCTCAATTTCTTGTGATTATCTTTCTTCGTCATCGTAGTGAGGATGTCACCTTTAACTAAATTGTGGATCATCTTTGGCTATCATCTTCACCCAGATGATTTATCATCTTCAAGTTTCAGCCATCATCCAGGTGATGGGATCATCTTCGAGAATCATCTTCACCCAGATGATGGATCATCTTTGAGTATATCTTCATTCAGATGATGAATCAACTTTGGCTATCATCTTCACCCAGATGATGTAATATCTTCAAGTTTCGGCCATCATCCAGGTGATGGGATCATCTTTGAGCATCATCTTCATCTAGACGATGGATCATCTTCAAGCTTCATCAATCATCCAAGTGATGGTATGATCTTCGGGCATCATCTTCAGGCATCACCTTCATCTAAGTGATGGATCATCTTCAGACATCATCTTCACCCAGATGATGGATAATCTTCAGGCATAATCTTCATCTAGATGATGGATCATCCCGTGCATCATCTTCACCTAGATGATGGATCATCTTCGGGCATCATCTTCATCACGATAATGGATCATCTTCAAGTTTCAGCAATCCTCCAGGTGATGGGATCATTTTCGGGCATCATCTTTATCCATATGATAGATCATCTACATGTATCATCTTCATCCAGATGATGGATCATGTTCAAGCTTCATCCACCATCCATGTGTTAGGAACATCTTCGAGATTCAGTGGGATCATCTTTGGTCATCATCTTCATCCTGATGATGGGATCATCTAATGTATAAAATCAAGTAGAATATGCACATCATAATAAATTTAAAAAAATTGGGCAGAATATGCACATCATATGTTGAAGCTTAAGAATCAATGCTAGAACACCTAGCATTAATATTCATGCTAAATCCCCCAAAACCATACATCGATAGAAACATATTGTGTAATTAAAGCTTACAGCATAAAGCCACAAGCATACACAACAAATAACTCATATGAAAAACATATATGACCGACTTGGTTGCTCGTTGATGTGAGCTTGCGGCTTTCACTTCCAGGAAATCTGATGCATTGGTTAAAATTGAGTCCCACCAAGCGTGACAATTGATGCGTTATAGAATGGATACTGACATTGGACTTCAGACTTCTTCCTAACATGATCGTAACCTGCAAAACAAAGCCCTTGGGGTGGCCAAGGAGAGAAGCTCTGGCGCTCAAGTTAGATCTTGTATAAAGTGTGATCGAGAATGAATGAATAGAATAGACTAATATCTCGATATTTATAGGGGTTGATCCCCAAGAATTCTCCCAATATTTTTGAGATAAAATGCACATTCTATGCAGGAATAAGTGTTTTACCATTATAGATTTGTCATATATTTAAGATTCCATATAGATATTTGGAGAAGAAGTATATTTTTGTAGTTAGATATTGAGTTGAAGACCTTCCCTTTGCATTGGGCTTCTGGCCAATGGTATTAGTAAAATACATTAGGATGGTATTCGGTCTGGATTGTGGATGTTGACTTATCCCCCATCACCCAACAATTCAGTGTTCACCCTACATCAATATGTAATGATGATTGCCTCAAAAATTAGCAAAAATGTGCGCCACCTGCGAGAATACTTTCTCTCTCCTTGATGTAGCACGCAAGATGATGACACATGGAGTTTTGATGAATGCATAGCGTGTGAATGTCTCAGATGCCTGTCAACTTTAGTTGTTGAGAAACCAGAGGTTATTGATATGACCTAACCTTTGACTTTTTTGGGGGTTAGTGATCATGATTGGGCCAAAGCCTAGTGATTAGGTATTAACGTCATCACAAACCCACTACGATCAAACATTCTCATGATTAAAGAATAGTTAAGGATGTATGATAAGATACCATTTTTATTTTGGTAAGGTGTATATTACAACAATGAATAAGATATTTACCCTAGTATTATTTGGAGATTTTGCAGGGATAAACTTCTATAGATACCGCCGTACATTCTTAACCTATTCATTCTATTCTCATTACGGATACTTAAACACCTTTGTGTTGACTTTAGCATCCATGAGTATTCCCCTCGGCACACCTCGGGTTTTGTCTTGTAGGTCATCAATCATCGAAGATGAATCGACATTCCAATCGGTGTCCACCTTGCATTAGTCCCCAAAATGAATCAATCTTAAACCCCAATCACACCCATAATCTCCATCATATCCTTAAATGTAGGAATCATTGTGAATCTCAAGATTGGGCCGAGTGGTGGTGACAATGTTCGACTACGAATGATTGATGAGGAATGATTGATAGGTGGAGATCGGTTGAAGACTTCTTACTCAATCGATCCAAACTCAACCACAATCGCTGCAACCCTCCACCGTGGTGATAGTGATGTTGATGTCTCCACAATGATGGTTTGTGTTATTTGTGTTTTTGTTGTTGTCGAGTGATGGTGGTATTTTTGTTGTTGATGTTGTTATCGAATGATGGTGATAATTTTGTTGTCTTTAAAGTGGTGATTGTGGAGGTAGTAATGGTCGGGAGGTGTTGTTATTAAGACCGAGTATAGAGGTGTTGTTAATGGTGGTGGTGGTGTTGTTATTGAGGCTGATGTGGTTTGGATCCTCGGAGCAATAATGACCTTGAGTCGCAAGAAAAGTTCCTGCAAGAATATCCTGGATTGTCTCCAGGAGAAATTCTCCAATGCTAAAGTCAGTGTCTGCCGTTGAATACTAGAAAGCTATTGTTGTTACTTACCCAGGTTCATACCTCTGGCTTCCATTTATAGGATTAGTTCCCCTACATTATCGGTATGCTGACTTACCTGCTATCATGGGCCACGATCTCTAACATGTGGCTGATGCGCTGCGTTACACGAGGTTACCTCTTTACGAGCTTATACTCTTTGCCCAGTGTTACACGAATTTATCATTTCGTGTTCGTTATACTGGTTTTCTCGATGTGGTCCTCTTGGTTCGTTGTTCATGGTGCTTTACTTCCTTACCTTTCCCACGTACTTACTTGTCCTATACAAGAGGCGAAAGAGGTGGCAGATTAGGCAAAAAGGTTACATGTTAAGGAAGGGGAAGAGAAAAAAGCATAGGCGCCACCAAGTGGGAAAGATAAAAGGCATAGGAAACACCAAGTGAGGAAGGTGACGGCAGATTGAGAGAGGCGCCAGTTTAGGATTTATATTGAGATTGCTTTATGCTAGATTACTTTCTCCCTTCAAATTCATCTTTCTCCAGCTGCACATAGCACCACGTTAGTATTTCCTAAAATGTTATCCTCAGTCGTCTCAAAAACTTTGACTTAGATTGAGGGAATAGTAGATAGTGTTAGAGTAGATATTAAAAATTCTTGAAAACTAAAATTTTATTTTTAGATTCTAGTCGATGTCGTTGCATTGAAAAATCCAGAGCATTTTACTAAATTTTAGATTTATATATTTTAAAAAATATTTAACAAATTTAATGCTTAATTTATTACCTATAAGTAAGTGGTAGTCATATCTAATAAGAACTATTATTCAAATTTCTTTTAAAAAATTGAAACCTAGCAAGATACAAATATTGCACTCCCTCCTTCCCATCCGATTTTGGACACTTTCCTTTTTGGGTTATCCCAGACAATTCTACACACTTTGTAAAATTACCTTATTTAGTGAAGAATTTGGCCAGAAATTTCCATTCTACCCTCAATTTTTTTTGTTTTACACAAAGCCCACATGATTAGTACCCAACTCAACCCAAATCAAAAATAATTTACCCCAAATGAAATTCAACTAAACCCAAATCAAGTGTCTAATTTCTGAAACTACCAACCAACTTTCACATTCAAATTTAAATGTATGACCATCCATATTCCACAACCGCCAGCTCTGGACATTCAATGCGTCTTGGGCGCCGATATTCTTCACATGCTTTATGATCTTCCCAACGTTCACATTCACTTCTTTCTTATCCTCTCATCTAACTTTTCCTCTTCACCTTCCCTCTCAATCCTCCGCCTCTCCAAACCTTAGCTTATTTCTTTGCCTTTCTCCTCAATTATCAATGTCGATCTGTTTATTTTTTGGACGATTAAACATCCCCAGTGGATGAACTCGAGTGACATGGCATCTCCCTCTCAATGTTTCAATCAATCTTGGCATAGATGTTCCCGCTGCTATGTTTCTAACACTTATAGTCTGTCAGAAGTTGTTCACGATAAGGAGGTGAATGATGCAACCTCCGTGTGGAGGCCTGACGCCACCCTCATCGAATAGCCAAAAATACCTGATTCGGATGCCCAAAAAATACCAGATCTGGTAGTGTCGAGGGTCGTCGTGGGTGAGAATGGTGTGGAAAAGTCGATGAGGGTCTTCTATGGCAAAAATCCAAATCAAAATCGGTTTCTATATTGACCCCAAAACCGTAGCTGCGGCAGGGCCTATCACCGAAACCCCAGCGGTCATGGCGCACGATCGGGGAGCCTTACAGTCAGCGCATCATTGAAGGCGGACGGCGATGTTGGCGGCAGTCGACTGCGCAACTCTAGTGGCGCAGCTAGAGGCGTTCTATCCCGGACTCCTGCTAGTGAAGCCCCGTTGGTGGTAGATGGCGATAACGGCGATGATGTTCTTCGCAACCCTATGGCCGATGTTGTTAGCGCACAATCCCCGAGCCCTAGGGATGGAGCATTGCTTCCAGACAACGATACTGGCATCGGTCTATTTCGCAACCCTAGCGGCGCCAATTCACTGGTGGCGAACGGTGCTGTCTCCGGCACCGACTCTGAAGACATCAACCACGCCAGCAATGTCGTGCTTTACTTGTTGCTTCCTTTTCTAAGGGAGCAACGAGATGCAAGGCATATGAAGTAATAGATCCGTTCTATTCCAATCCATTTCCGGTCCTTTTGTCCGAAAAAATGAGTTCTTGTTTACTGATTTAATGTTTTCTTTTTTTATTTATTGTTACTGATTTATTGTTACTGATCTGATAATTTATTTATTTTTGGATTTAGTGGATATTTTATTTTATTTTGACTTTAACAATGTCTAATATGATTTGATAATGCAAGCTTACATTGGAATATGTTGTTGTGCAGGTGATGTACTTCAAAAAAGTTGGAAAGTAAAGGGGAAAAAAGGTAACGAGGAAACCCAAAAATGAATAATAATTTTAAGTTCTGAAGAAAATAATATGTCAACTGTATAGGTGACATCTATCTCTGCCTATTTATGTCGTTGTTGTTTATTGAGCCTTGCCGACTTTGTTGAATCTGTTGGTGCCTGTGAATGATTTGTGGGTTTTTTAGCCTTGCCAGCTAAGTTAAATCTGTTGATACGATATGAATGCTTTGTCATGTTTATTGAGCCTTGTCGGCTATGTTGAATCTGTTGGTGCCTTTGAATGATTCGTGGTGTTTATTGGGCCTTGTCGGCTTTGTTGAAATTGTTGGTGGCTTTTAATGATTTGTTTTGTTGATTGAGCCTTGTCGGCTATGTTGGAAATTTGTGTGCATTTCAATTTTTTGTGTTCTTGATTGTCCCTTAGCGGCTATGGATTTCTGTTGTTGATTTGCATCTTCCCTTATGTATTTCTGGTTGCTTTTACAGATTTGCATCTTCCCTTATAGAGATTGTTTTTGCATCTTTCCTTAATTGAGTGAGTGTTCTGTTGATTTTAACCACAGATTTAAAAAACACACAATAACTAAAGCTAAAAGTGGTTAATGTTACATGCAAAAGAAACATTTAACCAAGGATGATTTGGGAACATTCCATTCACACCAAAAGTGGAATGTTCTAGGCTTACAAAATTTGTCATACTACCAACCCCCAAAATGATACTATTGTTGCATTCATGGTTGATATCCTAGGTAATGCATTAATGGAATGATGTCTTCATGTACAGCCCCTTTAGTGATAAGGTGTTCAATGTTGCCCCTTACCACCGCTTCATTCACTTGAAGTAGCCTTGGTAAAGTGTCTTCCCTTATGAGTCTGTCCTTGTTCATGTGCGGCATCTTATAACGATTTCATCCTCTTTCCTTGAGTATTTCAATCATGGATTGTTGATGAGTTAGGAATACTTTGTTCAGAGTCATTGCATCTTCCCTTTCGAATGCTGAGTGCACAGCCTCTAGTAGTTGGCTTACATTTGATGATGCATGTTCACGCTATAAAGACTCAATCGAATTGAAAAACCCTAGATCTAGAATATTACAATCGGGAGAATTGGCTGGTTGACTTACCATATTCATTGTGAATCCATCCGTATTAGCCGCAATCATGAAATCAGGATCAGTAATTTTTATGTGGGGGCTCGCGTTGTCTTGTTAAATGCTGGTGTACTTGCCCAAAATTTGCACTGGCCACTTATTTTTTATAGTTGGGATAACTTCCTTGATGATTTTTTGCTCTTGTTACATCTCTTGTAATACTTGGCCCCGGAACTTGTTCGATTGTGCCCGTTGTCTTATTTTTGCTGTTGTTAATAGCCACTTGATCATGGAAACATGCCTATTTTTCCATCAAACAATAATGTGCCATCTTCCCCCCATATTGGTCTACTAACCGCACACATAAACCTTAGTTTTGGTATGTGAGACTTATGTTTACATGTGCGATCAGGCCCTACCTCTTTCGGGGCCAGCAGGTATCTCACAGTTGACTAGCTTAAATAAAACCACTTTTTGTTTATGTGAATAACGTGATCCATGTTCCTGAATCTTAGATCTACATCCAATTTTGCTAAACATAAAATCATTCGATGTACCTTGTTGTGCTCTGTTAGGGTTGGTTTAATGCTATATGTGTGGTTTCCGATGATCTTCGCAGCTACTGCTCGTTTGACTGTACTCTTCCTTAAGTATAAATTTGCTGATGTACCCCTTATTGTGTGCCTTTTTATTGCAGGAAGTTCCTCAATGCTTCAAGGTCAATGGCCTTCTTATTTTGAGGAGGGTGACCAACCATCTGATGACGCACATCAAGTTGTGATCCTACTGCTATTTGAGCTCGAAAATAGACCATATTTTGTTCACAGTGCGTCGTATATTGCAGTTGAACATCGTTGCTACCTCGAGCCTTTTCGAATGCAAGATCTTCCCATTTTCATGCTGCTCCAACAGATATTCAACTAAGTGTTGCCTCTGTTTGTTTGTCAGATTCTTCCCCCTCGAAGCCATGATAACAAAAAAAACCCTATAAGGAAAGGGAAGATGCTAGAAACTGAGAGCAATCAGCCCCTCCAGGTGCTCGAGAAGGCTCGATGACGTTGCAACTTTCAAAACTGAGGGTTGCCTAACCAAATCCAACAAATTTGGGTTGGGGTTTTTCAGAGAGGATGAAAAATCAGATCAATTGTTATCATTTGAATGTTAGAAACTTTTTCTGGATATGTAACTTTAGAGTTCTAGATTTATACAGCTTTAGTGGTGTATATATAAGCCTGGGAAAAATGTAAAGTTCATTTTTACTGTTCATGTGAACAGTACTCAGCCTATGTAACTGGCGCCAATTCACCCACTAGATTCTGCGGGAATAATAAGTTAGAGAAAAGGAGGGCAAAATTACCTCCTAAATTTTCATTTACAGCATCTGTTTACTTTTTAATGAGCCATCATGAGGGTGATGTAGAACAGGTGGGGCCCAGGGGAATTTTGAGGAGAGTTTTATCTCTCTGCTAAATCCCCTTGGACAGAGGGAGTAGTAGCTTTTTTTGAAAGTGTATGTTACTTGCCAACATACATATGAAAAAAATAGCCCGGCATCTTAAATTATAAGATGCCGTATTTTATTACCGTAAAAGTTCTAAATAAATTGTTAAAATTACATTTATATTTTGAAATAGAATATTAAATGAATTAGAATCAGATTAAAAATGAATACCCTTTCTAATTGGTTTTGTATATACCTTTTTCCATATCTGATTCTACCTTGTATACCCTTTGTACTCTCTATATATGAATACACACAACCACAATTATTTGTAGGCTTTACATTATATCATGATATCAGTCAGGTCTCTCTAAATATTCCCTAGCTTTTACAACAATTTTGAGTCTTCTCTCCTCTTTTTCCAATCACCAACTGACGTCGCCACCCACCACCGCCGCTGAGGCCCTCCGGTCAATAACTTCTTCTCTGCTCGGCTTTGTCACCATCGTCAAACCACCTCAAGTTCCTCTTTTCATTAGTTCTCGACCGGTTATTGCTCGTCGTTTTTCATTCATTCGTCCGATCAGGCTGCCTCCGGTTACTCGGTTTCTTCTTGCCACCAACAAAAAAACACAAAAAAATTGTATTCCTTTGTTCAACTCGAGTGTCAATGGTTTATGCCTCGGGTCATGTTGCTTCTTCTTCTCCCAAATTACACGATGAATGGTACCAATTTCAGTGTCAGTGGTGTAAGAAATTTGGTCACTTTGCTTCCATATCTCCTCACTTGGTTTCTCGGCTTTTTTCTCATGCTGCATCACTGTATATTCGTTGGATAACTAATTCTGGCGCTACCAACCACATGACTTCCTCTCAGTCCGCTTTTCAACGCGTGACTCCTTATCTTGGTAACAATCGTGTTTTTGTTGGTAATGATTCTGCTCTTGACATTACCCATGTTGGTCATTCTCGGGTCTCTGGTTCATTATCCTTGTCTGGTTTTTTGGTGGTTCCACAAATTACTAAAAATTTGCTGTCTATTAGCAAGTTGACTCGGGATATGAATTCTGTTATTTGTTTTGATGATTCTACCTTCACTATTTCGAACAAGTTTACTAGAGATATTATTGGCAAAGACCATCTTGATTGTGGCTTATATGTTTTGGATTATGGTGGTGCTATTTTCTCTGCCTTTGTTGCATCGAGTGCCTCCAAAGCATCTTTTGAACTTTGGCATAGTAGACTGGGTCATGTGTCTCAAAACATCATTTTGTCTTTGAGCAAATCTAGATGTTTGTAAGTTACTAGTTTGCTACCTAAACCTCATTTATGTGCCGCTTGTGAGATGGCTAAAGGCAAACATCTTTATTTTAATGATAATTTAAAATGCGCACGACGCATACTTGATTTAGTTCACTGTGATCTTTGGGAACCCTCACCTGTTGTCGTTCGCGCCGGGTACCTTTATTATGTCATTTTTATTGATGATCACTCTCGGTTTACTTGGTTGTATTCTCTACGACGTAAGTATGATTTTGTGGAGGTTTTTATGCAATTTGAAGCTTTAGTTGAGAATCAATTTTCTACCACCATTAAAGTTTTTCAGAGTGATGGTGGAACCGAGTATGTGAATCATCGCATGCGAACTCATTTTGCGTCTAAGGGCATTCGTCATCAACTTTCATGTCCTTACACTCCAGAGCAAAATGGTCGAGCAGAGAGGAAGTATCGTCATATTACAGAGACTGGTTTGTCGATGCTCTATCATTCTGGCCTTCATCATTCATTTTGGAATGATGCTTTTTCCACAACAGTCTACATCATTAATAGACTTCCCACTCCAATTTTATCTGGTCAGTCTCCTCTCTCCACTATTTTTGGTACTACGCCAAACTACTCCAACTGTCATCCCTTTGGTTGTTGTTTACCCTTATTTGAGGCCATATGCTATGCATAAATTGGCCCCTCGGAGTATGTCTCGTATATTTTTGGGGTACAGTTCACAGTACAATGGTTATCGATGTCTTGATCCTCTCACAAAGAAAGAGTATATCACTCGCCATGTTCATATTGATTTTACATATTTTCTGGCTTCCCGTATTGGTATTGTTACAAATTCATCATCACTGGATGTTTCAGCTTTTTTAGAGCCTTCGTCAATTTCATCGGAGGTGTTTGAGCCATCTGCTCCTTCAGAATCACCCATTATTTTGGAGGATTTGAATTTTCAGATTTCATCGGAAGCTCAGGGTTCTTCAGAAAAGTGTGTTTGTCTGCCTAGGGTGATCAACAGTATGATCGACAGCAACCAGTGCCTCCAGCAGATTAGACGATGCAGCCGCCGCCGATCCACGTGCCGACCACCCCGGCTGCGCATCAGTTTCCAGTGCCGGTCACGCTGGCCGCGCATCGACAACATGCTCCACAAGTCTTGACGCCTCCAGCTCAATCAGTTGTCCCACCGAGTCCACTTTCTTCAGCGCTTCCATCCTCGACATCTGCCTTGAATGTCGCACCCATTTCCTAGGTTTCTGTGCCCTCCTCAAGATTTGAATCATCTCTGGCTCCGGGTCCCTCTTCCAGGCATCAGATGGCTACACGCTCCCGCACTGGATCTTTACGGTTCAAGGATTTTTCTGATTATGAAATTTCTGGTTTTTTGAGCGCCTTATTTGCAAAAACTGAGCCTCGTAGTCATCATTCTGCGGTCAAGAATCCAGACTGGGTTGCTGTAATGGATTTTGAGATGGCTGTTTTGCGTGCTCAGCGGACATGGGAGCTGGTTCCCCGACCTCCTCGTGTCAATATTGTTGGCTCTAAATGGGTGTATCGTTTAAAGTATAAGTCGGATGGCTCACTCGATCGGCAAAAGGCCAGGTTCGTTGCTCAAGGTTTTTCACAGTTACCTGGGTTTGATTTGATCATACATTCAGCCTGGTGGTGAAAGCATCTATTGTTCATACTATTTTGTCTCTTGCTGTCACTCGTAATTGGCCGTTACGACAGATTGATGTGAATGCATTTTTAAATGGTGTTCTTGACTCCCCGATTTATATGGAGCAGCCTGCTGGTTACAAGGATCCTGTACGCCCTGATTATGTTTGCTGTTTGCGCAAGGCCATTTATTGTTTGAAAAAATTTCCCCGTGCTTGGTTTCAAAGATTTAGTTCTTTTTTGGTTGGCTTGGGTTTTGTATGCAGTTCTGCGGATACCTCCTTATTTGTTTTTTCCGAGGTGCTTCTCTCCTTTATTTGTTGGTTTATATTGATGACATTATTCTTACCGGGAATGATGGTCCCTTCATCAACAAATTCATTGCTCGTGTTAATCAAGAGTTTAAGATCATTGATCTTGGCACTTACGGTATTTTTTGGGTTTGGAGATTGTGCAAAATTCCGATGGCTTATTCCTTGGCCAAGCCAGATATGCCAAGAACATTTTATTGCGTGCCGGAATACAAGACTCGACACCGGTAGCTATCCCTTTTGTAGATTTTTCGCAGCTTTCCAGTACTTTCGGTAAGCCATTCGGAAATCCCACTCTTTACCGCTCTTTGGTTGGTGCACTACAGTATTTGTCCATTACGCGTCCCGA
>JAULKM010000011.1:6534920-6549350 GCA_032355605.1 Rubia tinctorum | reverse complement strand
CAAACTTCCAACACCATTAATGTATTCAACAACCAAATTCAAAGCACAATAAATACACAATAGCAAAGCATTAAATAGCTCACATATAGTTCTCAAGACATGGTCTTGGAAGCCTTAATAAATTGCTCCCAAGACTAAGTTTAGCTAATGGAATCAGTAAGAAGAAGTTACGTGAAGGAGAGAGGATATGATGGTATTTATAGTACAAAAAGTCAAGAAAATGGATTTGGGCAGCGACCTGTCTCGAGTCGCGATAGACAGAGTAAGCTGCTCTTTAATGTTTTCTTCTTCTTGTCAAAGTGTAGCCATATTTTCTTCACATCTTAAAGTCTTCATGGTATTCATTTTATTCAAAAGTAGTCTTCATGGTCTTCAAATCTTCTAACTATTACCTTGTCTCACAAAATTCTTTAGAAGAGTGATAAGAGCGCAAAAGTTTCCCTTAACTCTCCTAATAGAATTTCAAGATAAAATGGAGAATCTAAAGCACAGAAGTGTACCAAAATGAGTACAAAAGTTCCCAAAATCACCATATAATATGAACACATCAAACCTCCCCACACTTGAACCTTACTAGTCCTCGAGTAAGAAAAGAATCGAGAACATGAAGAAGTTACATGCCCCCCATCCTAATACTAATATTCCCCCAATCAAAGTCTCACAAAACTCTCAATATCATAAGTCCCAAAATCAAAGATAAAATGATAATCTTATCACACACACCCCCATTCCTAAATCTATCCAAATATACCACTTATCAATTCGCTAATTCCATAGAAACAATTGCAAAACCCGAATTGATATTCCCAAAATCCAATGGTATCAAGTAAAATCAAAATCATGTCAATTGTTCAAATACAAGCTTCACTTCATACCAATTTATAAACCCAAAAATGAAGTATACCAAGAATCAAGAATTTACACCTTCGTTTTCCCCGCTAAATTACCCAATCCCAAGAAGGCCCATGATGTTGAGCTACCTGATCTATCCATGTGTCAATCGCAACCTTATGACTCCAACGCTGGCAAAGGAGTAAATTGTAATATGTAATTTTTTTCTCTCTTTCTCTCATTTGGCCTAGGAGCCCTTTCGGGTTTTCATCATAGCCACACATCATTTTTCTTTTGGCTCATATCTCACCCACACATTTAGCCTCTCAATTTTTCCTAGGCCGTTCTTTTAGGTTTTCGCCCTATCGGAACCCCCAATGTTGCCTAAATTGCCTTCTCGGGTTTTCAATTTAGTGGGTTTTCTTTTTAATTTTTTTCCAATTTTCCAATTTTATATTTTTTTCATTTCCGTGTTTTTCTATAAAAAACCAAAAATCTTTAGCATGTCAAAGCTACAAAACACATTTGAATACATCAAGAGACAACATCCCAAAATCAACAAAAAACATCCAGAATATCCAAGTCCAAATCATCCCTAAAGGAAGCTAGTAAAAGATAAATCCTCTCCCACACTTAAACACTACATTACCCTCAATCTAAACAAAATAGGGTAAAACACAATAAAAATCAAAGTAGGGGAGTACGAAAGAGCAGTGGGGAAGGAGGTGGCGAATGTAATGCATCCTGCGGTAAAGGGAAGAAATTAGGTTCTGCCTGATTTTTTTCCATATATGTGTAACTGTGAGTTGAATTATTTTTCAAAAGTCTTGATTTTCATCGCGATCGCGACAAGACCATCGTTAATTGCGACAGTGTGTCGCGTGACTCACGAAAATATGGACCTGTAAGTTCACATTTTTTGGAAAGGGATTTTGATTTTGGTCGCGGTTGCGATAGGCTCATCGCAACTCGCAAAAAATTGAAGCTAGGAGTTGTAAAGCATCCCCTGTTCGTCGCGACTCGCAACATAGCCTTTGCAACTCGCGACAGACGGGGTTTCCCGTACTTGGAATAAATTTAAAAGTTACCAACTTCCAATATTTTTTCCTCTTCTTATAGCTTTCACTCCTCATCCATCCGGTGCATTGCACTTCAATTAGCTACAAAATAATGGAAAAACACACCCGTGAAAAGAACACAGAAAAATAATGAAATTTTAAACAAAAACTTAATTTGAAACAACATCAACGGAAAGTCTAGAATGACGATATGGATGATCAAAACCATGTTTATGTAATGTCGTCGGCATGACTTACCTCCCTTCTTGGACTTATTCACTACATGGACCGAAAATATTACCTTCCTTTCCTCTATCCAGGATAAAATGTTGCGAACGTTCTCCTCCCTTTTTCTTGGTTTGTGTTAGGAGATTGTGCTCCCTCCTCATCATCCTTCGTATCCTCCTTACTGTTTTCTCTTTCTCTACTAGGGACATATGCTTGATCTTGGCTGGGATGCATGTTTTTGTTGCGTCCAACTATTTGTTCTTGTGTGATAGTTGTGGCTTTTCTCACTTCTAGTGAACACCAATATTTATTTGAAGGATTTTGAAATGGAAAAAAAATCGACCCTCACAAACGACGCCAAATAATGTGGTAATCCAACCAAGTAAAGTACCCGCTGTTCACCGTGAAATGCCTCTTCCTGCAAAACAGATCCCGAAAGTAATTTCTCAGTTTAGTCTCACTTACCTGAGCCAGTGTTGCTCTTCCTGTATTTATAGCCCATCGTAGTCGTGGCTCCACATTATTAGGGCTTGAGATTGTGGATCGTATCGTGGTCACTATATTCTTGGTTCGTGGCTAAGTGTTTGCCCTCATTCCGTCTTTCTCGGTTCACGGTTGGATCCACAATCACACAGTTCCACCTTTATCGATTTGTGGTTAACACGAACCTTGGGCTGAAAGGATTTCTCTATTCGCAAAGTGAGATTGGGCTGAGCCTGGAGGTCAGCAGTTTTTAGTTGTTGGGTATACACCAACCATATATTTGAATAGATTTATGAACAACAATATTATCGCATATGATATTGTTCAATTCGTCATAACGAGTAGTTTTTAAATATGAACTTTTCATTTTCCATTATTATACATAGATAAAGATATTAACTTAAAAACATATTTCTTGAATAGCGTGATAATGATTACTGTTCAAATAGATATGTGATAGAGAGAGTACAAGTGAACAACAGTGACAAGAAAGAAAAACTTAGGCTTTGCGGTGATTTCGAGAAGCAGCGACAAATGCAAATAATCACGTTTGGAAGCAACATGGGAGGCAAAAAAATACGCCGATCGTGAAGTTCAGGCGCGTGGAGTCATCTACTCCAAACAGAGCACGTGAATCTCATGCACTCTTGATCCAGGATTCATTGCCAGCGGAAATATTTTCAGTGTTCGCCGTAAAACTCTTCTTCTAAATCGCCCACCGCTTTTTTTTTCTCACTACGCTACGTCGCACCTTGGCCTCACTGAAACGGCTTAGCAGCGATGCCATTGTCGGAAGCGTTGGATCTAGCAACAGAGGCCTCTGAGTCGGCGGAAGCGTCACCATCTCTCTCTAACAGCAAACGTCGCCGGTGGAAAACAGAGAATCACCAGAGATCGATGGAGGCGGACAGTCATCCGACATAAATTCGACGATAAACGACGGTCCCCGATGATCGTCAGCGGTTTTCGCCGGCTGTTCCCAGAAGAGTAAAGAAAAAGATAAAATAAATATTTGAAAGGTGACCAAAATTTTCTATATTTCCAATAAAAGTCCTTTTTCAGCTTATTTTTAAAAGAACACCACCCTAATTAAAATTTGCAATAATTGCACAATAGACCTGCAAGTCAAAGAAAATTATACTGTCACGAAGAGATACCAAGCAAGAGCAAAATGTTGCTGCCCAGGATCGAACTGGAGACTTTCAGTGTGTAAGACTGACGTGATAACCACTACACCACAACAACTCGATTCTGTCGGAGCTTAGCCAGACTAATAAATAATCAAAACTAATTTTTCACCATTTTCACAGTTCCACTGCTTTTGATTTACCCAAAAAATAACTTCTGCTTTATCCTGAAAAATAATTTTTTCTTTCAAAACAATATGTTTTTAGCACTTTACGGAGTGCTTTGCTTGTAAACATATCAGCTCCGCAAAACCGAGGCCATATGGTATAGGACAGGAGGAGAGTATAATTGTTTTTTCTCCTCTATCGTGATTAATTAAAATTTAAAAAGAGAACATTCTCACTGTTGCATTTATCAAAATAAAAATTAAAACTAAAACACACACCGAAAGAGAAAAAATACGCACCCAAATTTTGCTCAACCCTAGCTCCGTTGATATTGATCTAGAGTTTGGGTTTTGTAAATTGTCCGAAAGGATTACTGTGCGATGGGGAGTATGGCGCGAAGTTGCCTGCAATCTATTCTTAAAATAGTGAACTCAGGAATCGGGATGGTGGGGATGGCCATGATCTTGTACGCCCTTTGGATGTTTAGGGTTTGGCAAAAGAATATGTCGCCTTCTGCTCCCGATGCTCCTGCCCCTTGGTAATTCTTTCCAGGATCCTCTGTTTATTCTGCATTGGTGGATTGAATTTGATTCTTTATTGTTTATCAACGTGTTGTTGTGTGGGATGAGCATGATTCTCTGTATGTGTTTTTGTGTATGTGTGTGGATCAACATCAAAGCGATATTCTGAACAGGATTACCCAATTGGTGGGGTTCCTAAAGACTATAGTGGAAGTTAGCTTTCCTTTTCACTGTGCTTGCTTTTGGCTATTTATTTTAAGAGGTTGCAAATTGACAATAAGTGTGAGCTTTGTTCAGCACCGTCCAGCTGAAGTTTCACAATTTGACTTTTGATATTCTACGTTTGACCTTTAATACCTTTAATTATGTACAAATCAGAAAAAGTTGGATATTTTGAAAGTATACGTTACAGTCAATACAACACTATGCCATGTGATAATATCCTTACTTATGTATAAACATAATTTATGATTAAACTTAGTCAATTTTGACCAAAATTTTAGTGCAATTGAAGTTTCAACTGGGACAGAGAGTACAGTTGGAAATCTGGACTCTTGCTAACATGTGCTCTATAATCAATAGGACCTACTAATGAAGGCTTAGCTACTGATGTTCCGGAAGATTTGCAATTTCATTTGTTTTGGAATAAGATTTTCATATCTGACATGAACTACATAATTTCATGTCTTATCTAATGGCCTGAAAATATGAATGTTTGTATTCTATCTTTAAGCATGAATTTATGTTGACTCTCCCAGACTCTCATATATTTAATGTTACTGAAATGCACCATAAGTTAATATAGCTCTCATCGAGTTGCTTTTTAATAGTTTTCTTCTCTCTGTGTTAATATGTTGAATTACTGGTTTGATTCTGAAAAGAATGGATTGGTCTTTGTTCAATACTTTCTATTATGACACTTTGCTGCTATCCTCCTTTCCTAATGTGCAGGTTCATCTACGCCTTTCTCGGTCTAGGGGTGACTCTATGTTTTGTTACATGCTCAGGACACATAGCTGCAGAGACTGCTAACGGCTGCTGTCTCTGTTTTGTATCCATTTGTCATCAGATTCTTCTCACGGTATTGTGCTGGTTATATGGATCATTATCATCTTGCTCAGTCAAAACACATGCCATAAATAATGCATCTTTCTGTGTAGAAGGTCTTTTAGGCCTCTATCTCTTCTGTTTAGTTGTTTTTTTGGTTCTTGATTTTCTAAATTCATTACTTCAGTATTTAAGATATGGCCAAACTATCTTTACATGCTTTGTAAATTTTTTTCTTATTTATTCGAGCTCCTTTCACAGTGTTTCTCATATGTTCATCACGCTAATGCGCACATCCATCTCAAAGTTCTCATTTTGTGACTCTTTTTCTCTCTAAATGTCCATATTTCATCAACCAAGACTCTGAACCGTAAAACGTTACAAGCTTTTTGGCTATTTAGTAAACTTTTCTTGTTCCACTTTTGCGGTATTTATGATCACAAAGTCTATTGGACGCACATCTATATTTGGTATAATACACTTTAAAACATTTTGATTCAAACTAAAAAAAGATACAGATTTGTGGTATTCAAGCAATGTTATGTCTTCTCGTATGATGGCTGGGTGTACATATGAAATGTTCTTGCCGTCTGTCAGAGTTTTAAAGATACTTTTTTATTACTGCCATCTGTCAAAGTTTTAAAGTTACTTTTGTATTACATTAGCAATATCCTCTGTTACTTTTTAACCGTTATGAGGTCTAAACTCTCAATGTTACTCCCTCGATGTTAGAACTGGTCGAACCTAAGCTGATTTTTTCCCTTTCCCTCAGTGCGATTATGGTTCGGAAAGGGGCTTTTATCGGTATGATTCATGTCAGTTTGGGGATAAGTGCAGAGACTTAGGACCGTGAATTTATTTATTCATGTTATTGTTGCCTTAATTGAAGTTTCTATAATTATTAATTAACATTTGTTTTTTTAATGGTTGTAGAACTAAGTGCTTTGTCATTCAACTTATTTGCTGGTTTTATTTTAGAAAGTTCAAAATTTATAAGCTAGTTGCATAATTCTATTGGCTATATTAGATTAATTGATGCCAAGGTTTAGAATTTATGTGATTCGCTTTGAACTCCACGTTTTTGTCATTGTTTTGGTGATTTCACATAATTAATATTCTAAGTGGGGGTACAGCTTTTCTTATTTCTTGGAGCTCGTTGTGCTGTTATTGGTTTCCCCCATTTGTTTGAGAATGTCAAGTTTTGACACAGACAGTGTGACTAAATTTGTAAACAAATGTTTACCTAAAAACCATTCTTCACCTTAACTCTACCAAGTATACGGTGTTTGTCTTTCTGATTATCATGTTAGAAGCTGCAGTAGCGGTGGATGTGCTCCTAAATCACAACTGGGAGGAGGTAAGGCTTGATGTACTTGCTACTTATCATTATACATTTCAAGTACTGTAGCATTGAAGTAAATGAAGTGATTTGATGAAAAGTGATTGGTTGCCAGGATTTTCCAGATGACCCGACGGGTAATTTCAAGGAGTTCAAGCAATTTATCAAGGAAAATTTTGATATCTGCAGATGGGTTGGTGTGGTTATAGTTGCTATTCAGGTCTCTCCTTTCTTTAAACTAACACAGCAACATTTGAAACATGATCGATTTTGACACATCATTTGATCAATTTTTGAAACATTTGAAACAAGATCAATTTTATAGTGTTCTGTGGTTAATGTTGTGTCTTCCTGGACAATGGCAGACCCACCCCCCAATTTTTTTTAACCTTGAGTAGTTTGTATCTATAGTTTCAGTCCCCCGAAAAGAAATTCTTGATTCCAACCCTGTTCCTGAACAATTGTAGTTCAGCCTTTGTATTCATAGTTACCTTAGACTGTCTACTTTTATGGCAGCATTACTTAGCTTGTAATTAATATTTGTCTTCATGTATCATGATAATTGCTCATCAGAGAAATAATGGAATTCATGTTTTGATTATATAATTGCTTTATGGTAGCAATACTATATGGTTACCTTTCGTTTTCAATGTCTGTCTCTTCTTATGAAATCGTGGAAATTCTTGTAAATATGTTTGTATTTTAATTAGCTTTGGGTGAAGCTTCTTTGAGTGCATTCATTTTGTCTCACATTCTTATTGCACTGGATACTGGTGTCTTTCAAGTTGTTGCTCGTACTAGAGATCGATAAATTACTCTGCATTCTGCAGTAGGATTAGTTTGTTGATCTTTGAAATCTTGATCTGTAAGCTGTCTTTACATCCTGAGTTTTTCTATGGATGAAAGGAAGGAGCCTAGGTATGTGGACATGCATGTTTCTGTTGTTTAAAGGATCTTTTGGCATCCATTAAATTGCTGTAAAATTCATGGCATAAGAGAACCTATATGTACATATGTACCACGTCCCACAATAAACTTCCTAATTGCTTTTGGCTGAATCTTTTATACAAGCTGACGTGGCAGCGTCTTTTGATGTCAAAAATCTACTTTTGTAAGATTTTTCATGAATGATGTCATGTACAGTGTCAAAAAGTAGCAAATAATGGTAAATTTGGGGGTTTAGTGGGGCTAAATTTGGTAGAATGAATGACTGCTTATGGATAATTTACAAATAGGAAGTTATTTGTGGGACGGAGGTAGTACATATTACTGGCTTGGCCCCTATTCCACTTTTTGGTTTTTGTGGTGATTTCTCCTTCTCTTTATTGATTCTCTTATTTCATGTGCAGGGTCTAAGTTTGTTACTAGCAACGATTCTGAAAGCTTTAGGACCAAATGCTGAGAGATACTATGAAAGTGATGATGATTACGATCCAGATAGAGTCCCTCTCTTGAAACATTATGCACCTCAACCATCCTATGTGGTTGGTGATCCGCTTCATCCGTCAAAGAGTGATTCCTGGAACATGAGGATAAACAATAAGGGAAGATGAACATTTTCGCTCCTCAAGTAAGTTTTTGTAAGTGGGCGATACTTGATTTTTAACTTTGGCCATTATGTTCAGAATTATTTCCTTTCTACATTTGTTTCCGATTCATCATTTAAGCAAACTTCTTATCATTCTTCTCGTTGTTTTAACTTGTTTTAATATTCCACTTTCACATTATTTATCTTGATATCTGCTTTCACATAATGTATCTTGATATCTGCTTATACAGTGCATGTTAGTTTGGATATCCCATAACTGTTTATTATTATTCAGATGTCACGCAAGTTTTATCTGGGCCATTTTAGGTTGAAGATATCTTGTTTAACTTTTCTGTCACAAACCATATATACGAAAAGAATCCTTCTTTTCTAATAGCCCTGCATCAATAGAATGTCTCATCTTGCCTATTGGCTCTGGTATCTCAGATTTATTGTGTGAACTGTAAATGGTACATAAGCTTTTATTTCTGGCTGCTATGTTTCCTTTGGTGATGGGATTCATAGGATTTTGTAATAAATCTAGAGAACATCTTATGTACCTTCCTTCTTTGGCAATTCAATTAAAAAAAGAATGTGATTTAACACGACGTAGGTAGTTGGTATATATGGTACTGTGGTTTGATGCTAATGATGGTATGTAATCATTATTGTAAGTTCAGAAGATTTTCAACCTATCACCCATAAGAGATTTGGAAATCCTTTGTGAATATTCCATATCCCTTACATGGTGACATCTTGTCATGTTTCAGAGAAATGATGAACAATTTTATTGTACGAGGAAGTGATATTTATTATCTATTAGGTCTAGCTGAATGAATCACAATGCGGAAACTGGTGCTATCCTGTATTTATGTACTACCATCAACCGGAGGTTTTCCGATGGTGAAGCTGGCACTCTAAGTCGTGCAATAATGGGTAATTTCAGTCTAGCAATCTACATGTGTGCATTCTGATAATGTTGGAACTGTGGAAGCTTGTGAATTTTATGAACCTATGGTTAAACTTTCTCTCAAAGCACGTGGAAGCTTGTAAATTTTATGAACCTATGGTGATTTCCTCTCGAAGCATAGCCTTGGCTCTGTGATTATTCAGCTAAGTGTAAAGTATGTCTCGTAAATGATTTCCATGAACTTCGGGTGTCGTTACTTTAGGCAACTGGAGGGCCAGCGAGATTGTTTTTTAATTTTAACAAACAAGACCCGGGCTTAGCTTGACTTTTAAGTCTGAAAATTAAAGTTTGAATCTAATAAATGGCTGAGATTGAATAGCTAAACCTCTTTGATAATATTTAAATTTGATGCTTGACAATTTAAATTTGAAATCTGAAAAAAAGATGTTAAAACTGAATTGTTAAAACTACAAGGATAACATTTATGGAAAATTTAGATATTATTTGATTTACAATTTAACCCATACACTCTCTATGTTCCACTTCATTTTACTTCATTGTTTTTTGATAGTCAAACTTTGTAAACTTTGACCAAACATATAAATTAATCCATATATAATAAAAATATCGTGCGAGATATTGTTAGATTCGTTTTAACCTCTATTTTCAAAATACTAAATTTTTAGGCATCGTTATTATAGGTATCTAGAGATATGTACGGTCAAACATGTTCAATGAACACCGTGAAAAAGTAAATAAGCAAAATGAAGTGGGACGGAGGGAGTATATATTTGTAGCATATAAACTTTACACTATAAAAAAATGTATTGAACTTCCGAAACTAATCTCATACTTTCTCCGTTCCAGCATAACTCGCACATAATTTTTTTCATGATGTTCAAGAAAGATGTTTGACCGTTAATATGTTTAGCTACACATAATCGATATTTAGAAAATATTTATTATGACGAATCCAACAATATCACATACGATAATATTATTGTTTATATATTTATTCAAATACGAGGTAACTTTGATAGTGTTAACTGTCAAATATTAAGTATGCAGCTTATGCAGGGACAGAGGAGTACGATAATTGGATAGTTTAATTTATGTTAAAAAAAGTAACAAGATAGAAATGAATTATTTATTGCAACGTAAGTTATTATTTAGTTTGAATTTATATTAGGGAAAAGTACAAAAATAAAGCTAGTAGATTGAAAAAGTGCATAAATGACCCTGTAAAATTTGAAAGTGATCAACTAACTCTAAGAATTTGAGCAATGGTGCGAGTATATCCAAACTACACTATTCTGGTGTTGACTAATACTTTTTATAAAAACACGCAGTCACACAGTACGAACAAAATCTTGTTAAAATGAAGAGCACTGGGGTTTAGATTCTTGGAAATTGACGACAATGGCGAAGCGAGAGCTTTCGAGTACGTTAAGGAACTTGAAGGTGAGAGATTGTCCAGGCAGGTGGTGGAGGATAAAGGAAGGAGAAAAGGGGTAGGGATTAATTTAATCATTTATATTTTTTGAGCAATGGTAAAATTATAATTTCATTACAATCTGGTCAATTCCGGCGTTAACAGCTGAAATCAACGGTTCCAAGGGTTATATTGGCACATACATCATAAAGTTTGGGTCAATTTGGCACTCTCTCATTTAACAGGGTTATACTGGCACTTTCAACCTAAAGTCAGAGTTATTTTGGCACTTTACTCATGAATTTATTATTATACCTACATAAAACCAAACATTCTTCATCCTCTTCTCTTCTTATTTTCTTCTTTTCTTCCCATGGATCCTTCCTGCAGCAGTGCCTTACCAGCTCATTCCTCACATCCGACGCCTTATCTTCATCTCCGACGAGTCGTAAAGATAACATTGAACAGAGTGCCGAGAGCAATACGAAGCAATTGGAAAGGATTGATGGAGCTTCCAAGAGCACGGGTATGGAGGCCTGTTTAACTACCGCTACGTGACCAACCACCACAAGCGGTGGCGAGCTTTTGCTCGAGGTGGTGAGTGGTGGATGGGGCCCTACGATTTTCGGTTTGAAACCGGTCGGCGGTGGCGAGGATGAGACCCTAGGGTTTTTTATTCGCTCGAGGTGGTGAGCGACGAATGATACCCTAGGGTTTCAGAGCTGGGGGTTGGGATGGGCGGGATGTGGTGGTGGCGGGGTAGGTGGTGGAGATTAGGGTGGGTGAGCTGTGGAGGGGTAGGGTGGATTAGCCGAGCCTGCGCCACCACCTATCCCCTAACAGATTCATGGGATTGCGTCGGATCACCTGCGCCTAAGCTTAGAGATGGGACACTTTATCCACAAGAAAGATCCAAGAGACTTGCTTCGCTGATGAAGCAGCATTGGATGCCCTTCAGCTTAAGGAGCTAGTCCTATGCCTCCTTGACAAAGGAGGTATGGGAGGATTCTTATCCCGAGGAGCGCTCACCTATCAGAGGTACACCCTGGAGTTCTTATCCACGGTCAAGACTTATACGGAGGTGAATGGGGTGCCATGCGAGAGGTTCATTCGGTTCCACCTGAATGACCGCTTATATGACATGAGCCTCTCGGATATTGAGGCAGCTTTTGGGTGGGACACCTCAGAGATCCGGGTGAGGCTTGATCCGGAGAGGCATACACCCACAATGGAGGAGAGATTCTTGTTATGGCACGCTATCACCAGGAAGGTGCGGAATGTCAGGGACAAGAACAATACTATCATTCATCCAGCGCCTTGATATGTGCACCGCCATCGCTCTCCTCCACTCTATTTTGTCGTATTGAGTCAAAAAATGTCCCGAATGATGAGATCCAATTTTTGTGGGAGTTAACCAGTGAGGGGACGGGATACGTGGATTGGAAGACTTGTGGGTTACTAGGATCTTGGAGGCGGCGAAGAAGGATAAGGGAGAAATTTCGGCTGGGGGCATGATCACTCTTCTGGCAGAGCATCTGCGAATTGAGTTACCTGATGGCCTTCAGCGGCTCGGTCGAGGATTGTATTGTAGTATCACGTAGACCCAAATGGTCAACTTTCATTTGATCAAGATCACCGCGAACCAATGATCATTCTTGTGGCTGTACGAGACAGGATGTGTCCCTTTCATGAAGCTTCCACAGCCCCAACATACAAAGCTATAGTGGGACACATCGGTGACAGATTTGGCGATCGAGCCAGATGAGGAGTGTAGACGGGGTTTTGAGTGGGAGCTCCGAAACCTCCCCACTCAGACTGATAAGAGTTCTATACCCTTTGCGATGGATTCTCCACAGAATGAGCCGATCCAGCACTTGTCACCGCAGCCTTCTCCGTAACAACCTCAGCCAGACTCGATGCAGGGAGATCAGAGTAGTCATAGCCACCCTCAGCAGCCACCTGCCGATTTCTTCTATAGGATGCACGACATGATCTACAACCAAAATTTGTACATGTCGCGGAACCTTTTGGATATGAATGACGAGATCGATCAACTCACATCCAGAGTGTGGGAGATGCAGACACCAGCTGGTGGTCACACAGGACTGGATCTCGGAGTAGAGCGGCGCAGGGAGCGACGCCAGCGGAATGAAGAGTGGATGACTCTGTATTAGTAGCGGTACAAACATGGTGGCTCATCCTCACAGTAGGGATTGTGAGCACTTCCCTTTCGCGTACCCCTCCTACTTTGCTATGTATTGTGATTTGCCTTGTTTTGTATACATTGAGGGCAATGTATTATTCCAGTGTGGGGAGAGAGTAGCTGTTTTGTATTACTTTTGGGATGTTTGTTTATCTTTTCGGATGATTTCTGTTTTCTAGACACTTTATTTTTATTTTGGGATAATTTAGACATTATGGATAGTTTTATTGATTTTGGAAATTTTGAAAAAAAAGAATAAAATAAACCTGCTAAGTTGAAAACCCGAGAGGGCAATTTAGGCAACATTGGGGGTCCGGATAGACCAAAAACCCGAAAGGGCGGCCTGGGTAAAAATGAGAGGCTAAATGTGGTGATATGTAAGCCTAAGAAATATGATGTGTGGCTAGGATGAAAACTTGAAAGGGCTCCCAGGAAAAATAAAAAGAAAGAGAGAAAAAGAAAATTTTGATAAAAATCTACTCATTTGTCAGCAATGGAGTCATAAGGTTGCGGTTGATATATGAAGGATCGGGTAGCCTAACATCATAGGACTTATTGGGATTGGAAAACTTAGAGGGGGAAAACGAAGTAGGGTTAGAAATTCTTGATTCCTTGTTTACTTCGTTTTGGTTGATATATTGGTATGAAGTGAAGTATGTGTTTAAACTTTTCATATGGTTTTAACCTCAATTTATTCCATTTGATATTGGGATTATCAATTTGGGACTTTGAAATATTTTTGTGGGTAGTAAGGAATTGATAGGTGGTAGGTTTGGTTAGATTTAGAGATAGGGGTTGTGTGAAAAAAAAATAATAAAAAAATTCTCATTTGATCTTTGATTTTGGGACTTATTATATTGAGAGTTTTTGTGAGGCCTTGATTTGGGGGGATATTAGTATTAGGATATGAACATGTGAGATTGTTCTTGTGCTTGAATATTTTCTTACTCTAGGACGAGTAAGGTTCAAGTGTGGGGATATTTGGCGTGTCCATTTTATACAGTTATTTTGGAAATTTTTGGATTCACTTTTGTATACTCTTGTAATCTAGATGTGCTATTTTGCCTTGAAATTATCTAAGAAGAGTTAAGAGCGACGTTACACTTTTATTACTCTTCTAGGGGGGTTTTGTGTGACAAGGTAGACATTGGAAGACTTTGAAGACTTCGTAAACTATCTTTGAAGATTTGAAGACCATGAAAACTACATTTTGAAGACATTGAAGACCCGAGGAAGGGAAGAGAAAACAACATTTGAGAGCAGAGTACTCTGACCATAGCGAGCCACGGCGAATGTGTCGTGATCGCGACAGGACTCTATCCGTCGCGAGTCGCAACGAATGTGTCGCGAGTCACGACGGTCCGCGGCTCAGACTTACTTTTTGGACTTTTGTACTATAAATACTCACTACTTTTCTCTTTCTTCCTCAACATTTCTCTCCCTTAAAACCCTAGTTTTTCCATATTATTTTTATCTTAAATTCATGTTTGATTTGCTTTTGTTAATTAGTATGGGCTCTAGTAGCTAAACATAACCTTGGGAGCAATTGATTAAG
>JAULKM010000011.1:6509193-6525763 GCA_032355605.1 Rubia tinctorum | reverse complement strand
TGAAATCTCGGTCATCTACAGGAGGTGCGTTTTTCTCCTCTGGTGACATGATTATTAAATTAAGACCGAGTTCGTTATAATGTGTGCACATATGGCCGTCTTCAGATAGTGACAGACTGTGACTCTAGCTATGCCTTGGATTATAGTCTGTTTTGTTATTTTCTCTGCTTCCTCTACAGTAGGGGCGTTCATGGGTGGGGCGGGTCGGCTATCCCGACCCAAATTGACCCAAAATTTTGGAACAAATGGGTCGAGTCGGGTCGGGTTAAAATTTTCATAGTTTAGGGGTCATTGGTCGGCTCAAATCGACCAAAATCATATAAAAAATAAATTTTTTAAAATTTATAAACATAAAATATATTATTTTTATATGTAATAATATTTAAATAATAAATAAAATTATGTTTTATTTTTATATAATTTTAAATAAGAACATTATAATATATTTAATTACATATTATTCACTTAATAAAAACATACAATTATTTTCATTTCACTCTTATAATACTAAAATTTATTTATACAATTATAAATTAATAAATATATTATTTATAATTAATAGGAGGTTTGCAAAATTATTTTTAGTTTTATAAAAAATCAAGAATGTTAAACTTGTTTATGAATTAAATTAATGGTGGGAATGTTGTATTAAACTAGTTGTTTTATGATTTTTTAAAAAAAGAAAATAGGGTAAAATTGCAAATGGGTCAAAACGGGTCGATTTGGTTCAAAATCCGACCCGGACCATTTTGACCCGACCCACATCGACCCAAACGGGGACATTGACCCGACCCGGCCCATATGAGCCGGGTCATATTGGGTCGGGTCGGGGCGGGCAAATTTACCCGACCCGGCTCTACAACACTTTTCTTTTCGGTCTAGTTCTGGAGTAATAAAAAAAGTAATAGAGTTTACGAAAAGACGATTTATTCATAAGTTAATTGATAGTTCATACTGATTTTTATATTAAATGTTGTAATTTTATATAAAATTTTAATATTGTATTTTAAAACTTTAAAAAATAAATAATAATATGTATTTAAATGTGAAAAAAATATTTAAAAATTATATAATTTTTTTTAAATTTTCAATATATAGATTAACAAATGAAGTCAGACCCACTCAAAAAGTATTTTTTATTTTTGTCCCTAGTAATTTGCATTTTTAAATGTTGACACTTAAAAACTTCCTTTGTTTTCGGGCACTCTTCAAAATAGAATTCGGATTTATGGATGGTGAAATTTGTAGATAATTAAAACAAATTAAACGGAATGAGACTCTTAATGGAAGGTAACTAAAGATAGGGATGTTTGTCGGTCCAAGACCGGATCTAAACCAGAATCACAAAAATGATTAAATTGGGGACCGGACAGGTTGGTGATTGTGTAAGATCGGGATCAGATCGGAATTATTTCGTTTGGACCGGTAGGGATCGGTTGGACCAAATTTTAGTAAACATTATTATTCTATAAAAAATTGGTGTTGGAAAAGTTATAATTATAATTTTCTATTAAAATACAGTAAACTAGAAATTATTATAAAAAAGATATGAATCAAAATATGGAAGAATACAATAAAAATATATATACATAAGAGTGAGTTACCAGTAGTCTATGCGATCCGGACCGAAAAAATTCAGTTTTGGATCGGATCGGAACCCATAATCCTAAAAAATCTTGAATAAAAAATTGGACTGAAATTCTATATATCCCGTTCCGACCTTTGTATTCCGAATCAATTCAATCCATTTTACCGGTTCATGAACACCTAGTAAAGAGTGAGACCGTGTTAAGCAAAGGAGGGGAGTATAAGTTGTGGTCAAACTCAGTTGCCTCGGTTTGGTCTCAAGCATGTAATGCTATGTCTGACAACTAGGTAGTGGATTGTACTAGTAAATGCTACCTGGAGACATCTGACTGCAACTCTGCACTCACCCGTTGACTGGTTTTAGGCTATTGTTTGTTTAATAATTTGGAGACCCAGGGAAAAGGCAAAAAGTTAAAGCATGGGCTTGTTTTTTATTTTATTTTTAAACATGATGTTAATTATCATTAGTCACTGTTAAAACATTACAATTGAAGGCCAGGCGTGATAATTTTGGGTATTTTGTCATTGTCAGGACACCGTGCAAGTACCCCGGGAAAAACGTTGCCTTCCATGTAAACGAAGGATCGACTGATTTCTGGCTCTCTCTGCTCGTTGAATGTGAGGATGCAGATGGCGATATTGGCTCAATGCACATAAGAGAGGTATTGGGATTACTCCCTCCATCCACCGACTTGTGTCCTACCTGCCTTATTTGATATCTTTATATTGTTGTCTTACTTTTATTTTTTACAAAATTTTAAATGTAAAAAAAATAAAATAATTTATTATTCACAAACTAATTTTATATTATTCTAATGATTTAAAGAAATGATATTTTTTAATGATAAAACAGAAAAAAGAGGATGGACGGAGGGAGGGAGTATCTTTTTATTTTCAGTCCATCTTTCTTCCTACTATCCTTTCACCATTAGAAATTCATTCTTTCATGTGTCCATTAAATTGGTCAACTCCGACACATCCACTTTCACACAGTACATGTTTTGTCAACGAAAAAAGAAACTTCTTATTGTACTCCCTCCGTTTCACTGTAATTGACATGATAGTCTTAGGTGTTTGGATTTAGGTGAATAAAATGTGTGAATAAAATTGAAGGAATCTTGCCATAAAAGGAAAGTGTGTCAAATTCACAAAAACAACCAAAAAAAGTGACAATGAAAGAGTATTTATTTTCTTTCCGGGAGAAATCACGGGGAGAAAAAAATTGAGTTTCCTATAACAGAATGATGAGTTTAGCATCACGTGACGGACACATTGTAGAGCTTTTCTACTGGACAAGATTTTTTTCCTTTTTTTTTCTCGAAACACTGGACAAGATTCTACTAGATGCTGAATCTAAAAAAGTAGCACGATAAAATATTTTTCTTTTCACACCCATACCCAACGAGGCATACAAAATCTCCTAGCGAAATTTTCCACTAGTTTAATGATTTTGATATTATACTCTGTAGTGCGATTTTGAAGTGTACACTCTGTAAAATGGTGTTTGGATTTCAAGCTTTAGGCAAGGAACCTCTCTCTTTTCTTGCTCTAAACTCAGCTGTAGCTTTTTTACCGAGTCACTTTATCATGTTGAAATACATACTCCCTCCCGTACGTCATATTAACACAATTACTTTTCTACCGGTATTTTATACAAAATGACGTGGAAATGCTAATGAAAAATAAATGTATGGTATTTTGGTAATAGAAAAGTTGATTAGTAGATTTAATCAACCTCTTGAGGGATAATATAGTAAAAGTATAATGCCATTTTTTGTCACTTTAGGTAAGAATTGAATTGTGTTAATTTCTGTAAGACGGACGAAAATAGAAATTGTGCCAATTTCTATAGGACGGTGAGTGCTTGCTGTGATAATGACATTCTGACAATATGCACGTTAAGCACTGAAGTAGAAAATGGAAAAATTGCATGATGGCAAAGACTGAATAATCTTTTATGTTGCAGACGGGTTCCACCGAGTGGCTGCAGATGACTCACATATGGGGAGCCAATTGGTGCCTAGTTGCCGGCCCCCTGAGGGGTCCATTCTCAGTTAAACTGACCACACTGTCCACTGGAAGAACCCTTTCTGCAAGAGATGTAATTCCACGGAACTGGACTCCAAAAGCCACTTACCCTTCTCGTCTCAACTTCTTCTGATCATTTCACCCAACTGGAGCTGTATGGTGTTTTTGCCTCTTTTCTTTGTGTGTGGTTTTTGCACCTTTGATTTCCACCCCATTCTCTGCACATCTTCCAATCTTGTTTGTGACTGTGTTTTTGGCTGAGCTTTCGAGCCCTCTCCGAAAAAGGAGAGAGAGCGGTCTCACTGTCACAGTGTTGTACTCCATCGTAGTGTTGTAGTTAATATTTCCCTTGTATGTTCAACATTCCTCCTGGTTATGTCAATGAAGTGTTTTCTTTCGTTGAGTTCAACTCATTTGCACTAGTTATCTTCTACACTACCACATGGGGAGACTATTCCACACCGTAAAGCTTCGCAGGAATTTAGGTTCAATGAGCTTATAATAATAGCTACTCCCCAAACTCATTTCAAAAATTGAACTGGTTGTACTCACTTAGTCCAAGTTCAAATCCCACACAATCATTATCACGCTGTTCAAAAAACATGTTCGACCATTAATATGTTTAGCTACGTATAAAAACGACAAACAAAAGGTTGATATTTTAAACCTACTTATTACAACGAATTCAACAATATCACATACGATAATATTGTTACTCATATATTTATTCAATAATGTGGTCAAACTTTGATAGAGAATATTATCCAAAAAGCAAGTGTGCAATTTGATCTGGGACGAGGGGAATACAATTATAAATATTATACCTTGTCAGATTCATTATAACTCAGTCCCTTTGTCTCACTCTAAATTCTTTATTTACTTTTTGAGAGTGAAACTTTGTTGACTTTGACTCTAAATATAAATTAATATATAAATAATAAAAATATCACGTGATATATTGTTAGATGTATCTTAACATCTACTTTCTAAATATCAATTTTTATGCGGCATTATTATAGGTAACTAGAGATATTTATGGTCAAACATACTCATTGAAGACTGTGAAAAAACAAATAAGTAATTTAGATTGGGACGGAGAGAGTATATTTTTGATATATTATATTTTCACATGTTTAATTATCCTCAATAAAATTATTAAGAATAAAAACATTATTCAAATCAACTGCTAAAAGTCAAAACTTACAACAGAATAAAATAAGTACTCCCTCCGTTCAAACCAAACTTGTCATGAATTTTTTTCACGATCTCCAATAAACATGTTTGATTGTAAATATGTGTAGCTACGGACAATAGCGACACATAAAAAATTGATATTTGAAAACTACATGTTACGACGAATCTAATCATATTTCATACAATAAAATTATTATTCATATATATATATATATTCAAATATCTGGTCAATTTTCGACTACTGTCACAGAGTGAGTGTGTAGTAAGAGATACGTGTGAATGCACTAAAGAAAGCTGCGATTAGTTTATGAGTCACATGCAATACTGAAAGAAGGGATGCAAACCAGAACCGAAAGAGTTCTGATAAGTGGCAACGGAAATATTTCAATTGAATGAACACATGTGGTAACGGTCCCGAGTGAATCTTTGATAAAAACATGTCATTCTCTCAATCTACTTTCCGTGTGCAGGTCCATGTGTTTAACCATCTTCCCCAACATAAGAGGAGATGTTATAATTTCTCCAAAATGACAACCAAACATTAAATTTTAATAATTCCGAAGTGCATCCATTTTAATAATTCAGATGTATTTTTGCTTCTTATTGATTATTTGCATATATCTACAACCAATCTTTTGTGCTTTGATGCGATCCTCCAGCCCTTTCCTTTTTGGTGTTAATGGTTACGACTGAAATTGCACTGTTACTTTTTTTATATACTATTTTGTTTAAAATTTGACCATATATTTGAATAGATATTTGAAAAACAATATTATCTTATATGATATTGCTCAATTCGTCCTAACAAGTAGTTTCTGAATATCAACTTTTTAGTTGTCGTTATTATACGTAGGTAAACGTATTAACGGTCAAACAAGTTTTTTAAACTGTGCATTAATGATTGCAGTGCAATCTCACGTAGGACAGAGGGTGTAGCTTTTTAATTATAAAACTTGAGCAGGTACGTATCAATTAGAAACTATTTTTTATATAAAAAACCATTTGATGGAAGGTGGGGGCGTTATATTAAGGGCACTAGTGCAGAAAAGGGTTTGTAAACAACAGTTGTAGTGGGTGTAAGATGACCATAATGATCCGTCATCCGTGGCACTACTATTGTTAAGGATACCAAAATGTGCGGCGGTGATTAATCGTCGTGCTTAATGCAAACCACGACGGTTTAACCCGTCGTGACACCCTTCGCTTAACGTCGTCCAATGTTCTGGATTCAAAAGTTTCGTTGTTTGTTTTGGAATGTGGTGTGTCACCTTAATAGCTATGTCATTTGATCCTATTTCAAAAATAAATGATGTAGAATAAGATTCAAAATTGGAATGTCAATTAGTTTATTCGATGATGATAAGGACTGGGCCGAATTGGACCAAAACCCTGGCTTTCAACCCAAGCGGCACGGAAAAGAGAGCAAGCCCAGCTTGCCCAAGAAGGCAACGCAAGGAGTAGGAGCACAAAAACACATATAACAAAGGAATATTTAGAGGATAGGGTAAGATTTCATAATCACATCACTATTCACCTAGATACGCTTTTACATGGCAAATATGGCTGACCGGAGTGTTGCAGCAGGCACGAACTTGCGCCTGTCAGCCTAGCTTTAGTCTGCCTGTTTTGTAGGTTCAGCTGCGTATTAGGATGGAGGAGATCATCTATAGGGACTTAGCAAATCTTGGCATTAACACTGGCGCCGTCTGCGGGGATTGCATCATCATCTTTTACCATCCACGCAAATAGAACAAAATGGAGGAACGACCAGCGGAAAACCTATTCAATCAGGTGATCATAGAAGACGTGATGCACCAGGAATAAGAGTTTACCCTGACGCTGACACCGACGGGGGGAAATGCATCGGCTTCGCACAACAGCGGAGATTACGAACAATTAAGAGGTCCTTCAAGCGATCATGGCATCTTAGAAGGAGATGATGAGGAGGTTGAAAGATATTAAGGACGGAAAACGGTAAGACAAAGCGAAGGGGACATGATCTACAACCAACTGAGCTCTTCCCAAAGCAGGAGGTTGACAGTGAAACACTCACTCGAGGGGAGAGGTGGTCAGAGATGGCTCGAAGCAGAACGAGGAACAAGAAAACACGTCCACCTCTGGAAGAAAGGAATAGGCCGGAGACGGGAGACTGCAGTAGTTCGCAATGGAGAGAAAGTTATGTACCACTCTCGAGGGGGAAAGAACAGGTCAGGGGCAAGGCCCCGCCAAGAGGAAAGGGAGAAGAGTCGATTAAAGAGAGTAGGTGATCGTCGTTCACCAAGCCGATACAGCTGTTTACGACAGATCCAAAGCTAAAGATACCAGTGAACCTGTTTCAGTACAACGGCGAGGTAGATCCGAAGAATAATTTACACACGTTTTGCACCAACATGACCACCTTCGCGATACAGCAAGCCATCTGGTGCAATGTTTTTGCAACCACCCTGACAGTAGCAGCCAGGGTGTGATTCAAAAACCTAGAATATGGGACGATTAACAGCTTCAGTCAGCTGGAGCAGAGAAAGAAATTTCAGAAGACAAGGTCCGAGCTGCTGGCTATCAGGCAGAAGCCAGCAGAGACACTGTTGGCGTATTGGGGGCTGTTTAACGATGAGGCGAACCAAGTGGAGGAGAGGAGCAGCCAGTTCCCATTGACACGTTCATAAACGGTTTGAGGCATGAGCTGTTACTAAGGGACTGCACCCTTGAACCTGCCGACGATGATTAACAAACTGAAGAGGAGACTTGAAAACTCTAATAGGGCAGATCTAGAAGATAAGAGAAGGAAGGAAACACAGGTTGGTCATAGTCAGAGGAAGGCCGACCGCATGGAGGGAAAGTCGGGAAAAGGGTTGGGATAGCCAGAACAGGCACCTAACAGATGCCAAACATTTTCAATAGGTCTAAAGTGGTATTCACTCCGCAGATCAAAAATGCCCAAAGAAATCATCGCCCTGTGCACAGGGAAAGGCATACTAGATGTGCCAATGAGGATGAAGAAAAAGCTCAGAAAAAAATAAGTCCCAGTTTTGTGATCACTATGATGACCATGGTCATGACACGAATGAATGCATCCATTTGAAGCACAACGTAGAGGACGCCGTGCAGAGCGGCAAGCTGGAGCACTTGGTAAAAAGTGCAAAAGCCCATAACAAGGCCACCTACAAGAGAAAGAATGGGTACAGAGGATCTCGCAGGCCGCAGGATGGGCGGGCAGAGCAAATAGCCCCGAAAGAGAGCGTAGAAAGGACAGAGGAAAGGAGGTTGTTAGGGCCGATAAAGGTGAGGAGTGTGAAAAAAGGTAGAGAGAAGACACCAACGGGGAGGATGGCAGAACAATAACGGTGACAGACATATACGGCATCATAGGCTGAAGCACAGGAGGAAGGACCGAGTCTCAGCGAAGGGTACGCTGCAGGTAGACACCGCAGCCAACACCAGCAGAAAGGAAGCTAGGGGAAAATGAAGTAATAATGTTTGACGCTAGCAACCCGATACCAGATAGGGCGGTTGGCAGAGATGCGGTGGTGAATAACGGTCATAGTGATAGAAAAAAGAACTCACCGGGCATATGTGGACAACGAAAGTTCTGCAGAAATCATGTATTGGCACTGCTTCGAGAAGTTAGACGAGAACACAATGAGGAAGTTGGAAGAGACAGACACTCCATTGGTAGATTTTGCAGACATAACAGTCTGGCCAGAAGGAACCATACTCATTTCGGTGACGGTAAGGGAATGAGAGATAAGCAATATTGTGGACATGGAATTCATAGTCATAAAGGCGAACAACCCATATAATCTGATATTGGGCAATGCCGGCGTTAGCACTGATAAAGAGCATAGTGTCAACTCTGCACCTCTTGATGAAGTTCCCAACCAAGGGAGAATTAGCCATGGTCAGAGGAGACCAACATAGAGCTAGAGAATGTCAGAGGATTGCTCTCAACAAGCGAAAGTGAGAAGACAAAAATGTGAGTCAAAGAGGAAAGACCAACAAGGCTAGGCCTGTTAGAATGATCGTAGGAAGAGACAACCCTTGAAAGCTAGGCGCAGAGGAGGAAGCGGTAAAGTTGAGTGGAGACTGGTTAGTACAAGTGGGAATGTCCCTCCCACCTGAGGTGAAAAAAGCTGGTAAAAGTGCTGAGAGAGAACATGTTAGCCTTCACTCGGAAACCGGAGAACATGATAGTGGTACCGAAGGATGTTGGCTATCGTGAGATGAAAGTGGATCCTTCTTACAAGCCGGTCAAGCAGAACTGGGGGATGCTAGTCACAAATTTCCAAGTTAAACAACATGTTTGAGGTGGTAATTAATTTTTGGGTACACCGACTACCTATACAACTATATTAGGTCAAAAATATTTAGAAAAATGTTGGCTATATTGACTCATAAGTTTAAATCCCCTCCTGCTATTGAACTGGCTCTTTGTTCATGATTTTTCTTTACTTCATAGGGTCCTTCTACTAGTCAATGGTTTGGAATCATAGTGATGGAGTTGAAGTTGGTTTCCATTGAGTGTAATTTGTATGGTCTTCCTGGCGTGCTGGATGTTATAAAAAATTGTTAACTCCATTCCGTTTGTATAAGGAATTCTTGCTAGTAGGTGTGCTAGGATATTTCTCTCTCTATATATACACACATATACATACATACATATATATATACACACACATATACATACATACATATATATATATACACACATATGCATACATACATATATATACACATATATACATATACATATACATATATACATATACACATATACATATATACATATACATATATACATATACATATACACATATACATAGATACAGATATACATACAGATATACATATACATAAGGATTCATTATTAGCAATGATTCAAACGAACATTTGCAATGGAACAATTAGGTTTAATTGTATTCCAAATTATTCTCTAAGTTTGACAGATCCACACATAATGAATCCATTAAAATTAGATATTCAATTAAAACAAAATAAGATTTTAAGCAACACTGAGCATTTTGTATTAGTTTATAGAGTTTATTTTAAATTAATGAAATCATTAATTCCAACTGCATTAAGACTAAATCCTACACATAAGGATGAGTTAACATTTGTAATCTCAGAATCTGATAATACAAGGACAGAAACCCCAAAATTACTAAAATGGAACGAAATAACTATTCCAGAGGAAATAGTAGCAGAAAGACCATTAATTATACAGAGAAATAAAGAAGTTACAGAGTCATCGATAATTGAAAAACAAGATGATGGAAAAGTATTAATAAGGTTTAGAAGGTCTTTTGTCCGGAGTGGAGTTTGATGGGAACCTATATACACACACACACATATGTGTGTGTGTGTATACATATATACATATATATATACACACACATATATGTCTCCATCTGATGTTGTTGGCCCTTGTTAAGAGCTGGAGCTCCCACACCTCCTTCTGTATCATCCAAGGAGCAGTTCCAACTCCTTTCATAATTTGCACAATCTACAATGCATCAGTTTAAACAAGTGTGAATAGGTTCTAGTTGGCACACGGTGTAATTCCTTCCAAGCATGATCTAATTTCAGCTTTTAAAGGAGTTAACTCCAGTCTGGTTGTTTAAAGAATTCTTGCCAGCTGGTGTACTAGGATATTTTTCCTCTCTATGTAAATGTCTCCATCTGATGCCGTTGGCCCTTGTTAAGAACTGGAGCTCCCATACCTCATTCGAAGTTGACATTTCGCGACATATATGCATGCGACCAATATGTAATTCGCTACATTTATGCCAATGTGCCATTTATTTGCAACATTTTTATGTCATTTCTTTGCTATGTCACCTATCTTGTGACACTTACGCGACACATTATTTAGTGTTTCGATATTACAACATATTATTTATAAAACTTTAATAGAATGTCACAATTAAATGACAATTATTAATTTGTTGTAAATTTGTGGCATAATTGTGTCATTTCTTTGGTGGGTCACCTTTATAGTGACATACTCTCTCCGTCTCACTCTAAATTGCTTATTTATTTTTTACGGTTTTCAATAAGCATGTTTGATTTTAAATATATCTACTTACTTATAATAATGTCGCATAAAAAAATTGATATTTAGAAAAATAGATGTTAAAACAAATCTAACAATATCTCACATGATATATTTATCATTTATACATTAATTTATAGAGTTTGTCTCTTGAAAGACGGTCTTTCCATAACTTACGGAAAGACCAAGGTTTAAACTACAAATTTAAAGAAATCAAAATAAAGTTTTCGGGTTGTATTAATCGGGTCATAAAATTATCATTCCTACATATTGCATAGTAAAATTTTAATATTACAACTAAAACCTTTTACCTTTCTATAATTCCAATTCAACTCGTCTTTCCATATGTCTATGGAAAGACAGTCTTTACCAAGATTTTACCATTTGGCATTGAGAGCGCCTGAAAAAACAATGGAAAATAGTTACAGAATGTTCCTCTCTTTTAGCCTGTTACTTACTGGTATAAAGAAAAGATGATTTGAACATGCCACACTATATAAGAAAAGATGGAAATCCACTTCATTAAATATTTGAACACGTAAACTATTTTCATTACAGAGTATGTTTACAGAGTTTTTTTATTTGATCTTCTTTTAAATTGCATGGTATGTTTGAACACAGATACCTTTCGCTAAAGGTTGTAAAACACCGACACATCAACCATAACTGTCACCATATAGAATCTGGGTTGGGAAACCATCTTCCTGACACATTCAGACCGTTAAGTTCTTCGATCGATGCTCCCCGAGACACGTTCCGCTCCTTGCCATCGATTGTTTTGCTTCTGCCCTTGAGTTTTCTTACAAATTTTTCTAAGATAGAGTTGGAATTGGAACCGGCTCCATTGAACTCTAGTGTTTTACCTTCCATTCGTGCAGAATCTAAGCACAAATTATGAATCTGCTGGAAGGAGTGAGCAAACCTGCAAAACAAAAGAGGCAAATGGGGATCAGATAATTGGCAAATGGGACAAACTCTCTCCTCCCAAACCTCACCAGTTTGTCTTTCAATGGATGATTTAGATTTTATTACCTTTTCAATTAATGCAATTTGTTGTTTTTTAATGTTAATATTCGTTATAATTCATGATTAACACATTCACAATATGGCATGTTCTTGAACTTAAGATAGAAGTTTTAACAGATGCAAGCTGCTGGTACTGATTATATTGCTCTCGAGGTTATCACAGATATACACCATTTTATCTCAACCCCGTCAAATTTTAAGTCCATGCTTCTTGTTAGTCGGGGGAGGGGGGGAGGGTGTAGGTGAAATATGATTGGTGGAAATCTGACGAGGAATGAGCTAATATGCTACATGGAAGGCCCCAATGCTCCATGACGTTGTGGAATACATGAATGTTTCGAGTTTTCAGAGTATTGAGGTTGTAAGTCACATCATATGCATCGATCCGTATTTGCATTTTTCTGATTCAATATCAGTTTGAGAGAGGATGCAACTTCCTTTAGAATCTGCTGCTGTTATTATCTTCTAGATTATACTAGGCATTTTAGAGGTTGATACAGTGGCCTACAGGAGCATGACATTTCCCTTATTGATAAACTTGGTCGGTTAGAAGAAGCTGAAATTAAAATCTAGCAAGTCTTGCTCTCTAGGAATCCTGAAAATTACAAGTACCACCTTGTTGCCTCTTAGGTGTTTAAAGTTGTTTCTTTAATCTATGATTCGCAAAAATGTTATTCAGAGTTGGACTTGGACATACCCTTGGGCGCTAGATGTCCAATCTCGTGGAAATTGTTCTTGTTAAACTTGATGAGCAAGAAAGCATCGAGGATCGCGTATGTGACATCTTGCAAGGTAAGTAAAATGTGTTAGTTCCTTTGAAATTTCTGCTCAGATTTGGCTCACAATTTTACCTCGAGGATGTTCATATGTTGATCATACCCTGCTCAGGCTCTATAAAGGGAGTTACTCAGTTTTTCAGGTTTTAGAGTCTTCTCTTTTTTCTACTTCGAATAGGTGGAATAATCATATGAGTAGTTTCTGAGATACTTGATATGCAATTATTTTCTGCATAGATATGTCTCCTACTTTTACGTACCCCTTGCGTTTAATTTAACTGAACTGCATGTTAGGAATAGTTTGATTTGTGAAACTTGTGCATATTGAACTTTTTTTCATTGGAATCATGCTCAATTTTCATGAGCAAGGTACTTACATCTTACGGTGAGATTCCTTCGTTAATTTTTGAATGTATAGACTTTATTTCTGTAGATTTGAGTACTGTGTGTGGGTATTTAAATTCTGGATTTAATGAGCTTTTAGTTTTGACCTTTGTGTTTAAAGCATTTCTGATTATTCTGTTTTGGTTTTTTTTTCCTGTGATGCATGGTAAAACAAGCCTTTGTGTGTGATTGTCTGCAAAAGTTCAACCTCAAAAAGACCACAGTAAAGAAAGCCCTTGATGCCCTTGCTGACATTGGAAGGATCTCTCTTAAGGAGTAATGAAAGCAGGATCATTTTGACATTCCAAACAACAATCAGATGAAGGAATAGAATGCCAAGCTCCAGGAACAGCTTAGTGAGTAAAAGAGAGAGATCGGAGGTGTTGAAGCAGGTACTTTACTTCATGCCTCTTAATGGGAAATTTAACTTTGATTGTCGAATCACAAGCTCGCTTGTAAGTCAACTGGTAATCTGATGCAGAAATTGAAGCATTGCAGTTCGACTCTGGAAGAGATACGCGGTACAGAAGCCAAACTTAGAAAGAAGAAACGGATTTTGACTTCGATTGTAGAAGAGATTCAAACATTTCTAAGTTCTGAATTTATTCTTGTTAGGTACTGGAAATAGAAATGAAGTTAGCTGAGTTAGGTGGGGGGCGGCAAGAGGATCTTATCATGGAAAAAATGTTCTGATCTCAGTGTATGCAGAGGCGGATCCAGAAAATTATCAATGGGGTAACCACTAATACAAAAAATATGTATATACTTAATATTAATGGCAATTTTAACCTAATACTAATTCCCTCCTATTTTTTTTACCCTGGGGTAACCTGGATTACCCCATCCTCCAAGCTGATCCGCCAGTGGTGTATCGTGGGTGGATTTGATTTGTTTTTTGCTTTTTGATGTGGATTTGTATTGCTCCTCATATAACTGAAATGATGTAAAGGCTTTGATTGCTTTGGTGGTTGTTATTGTGGACTCTCTGATTTATTGTGGTGTTGATAAATAGTTTAGTTTTAGTTATTGCTGTGGATACAAGCTTGTCGTATCATTCTAAGAGGAGGATCTTCAGATACTATCCTTATCTAACATTTGACTTCGTAGTGACGATTTGAATCTGAGGTCATCATATCATTCTGTGAAGATTTGCAAGAGCTAGTGTCTAAGCTAAGTTATTAAGGAATTGCAATTGGAATATTACTTGTAATTGTAATTAGATGAAAATTCCCTTTCTAGTTGACTTTATCTCTTTTGTATTACTATAACCCAAGCAAATGAATACAAACACACAATTATTACCCCGTAAATTCTTCATGGTATTAGATGCTAAAATCTTGAAAACCTAAGGAATTTTTTGTCCTTTTCCGAGCCACCGATCGCCGACCGTGCGTTACTACATGCGCCGCAGCCTCCGTCATCCGCCGCTCGCCGTACGTCGCCGGTTCACCGTTCGCCGCCGCTACTCCATAGCTGCCACTGCTACTCCATAGCTGCCGCTGCCGCTAATCCGTCTTTGCCGTCCGCTAGTCGCCACCGATCTACCCTGCCGCTCGTCGATCCACGCACCGACGTCCCGACCCGCAGCTACCGTACGTCTGTTGCCACGCGCCGCCTCTGCCACTACCTACAACCGATCTGCTCACTCCGCTGATCTGCATCCATGTCTCATCCTAGTTCTTGTTCTGATGCCGCTGAGCAAGCCCGCATCGCTGCAGAAGCCGAGGCTAATAAACTACAAAATCTCAACGCCACCGATGTGATTGCAGCTTTACTCAAACAGTTGCAACATCAATCTGGTGCCGGTGGTTCTATTCCTACGGGTAATTCCATATATGGGAGGTTGTCGCTGTACCTCTCATAGATACAATTTATAAGTCATAAATGCTTACTAAATACAATTAAGTAAATAGTGGCAAATCGAGGTCGTCCATGAAGACGAGGGATTTTCCTGGGTTCAGATGCATATAAGGATGGATATAAGCCTAGACATAGATATATATAAGAAAGCATGTAAAGAAGGGGAGTTTTGGTTGATTTTCTAAGTTATGAATTGAAAGACAACACAATTACCAACGTGAAAGAATTATGCTATCATGCAACAAGCTACTAAAAGATGGTAAAATCACATTTAACAAAGCCTTAGGGGCAATTGATTCTCACATCCAAAACTCTTATAGATCCTAGACTTATTCAGTCATTCATTCACATTAATTGGATATGGGGAATGTTATCACTTCCATTTGAATATTAACATTCATTTCTTCTTAGTTAGTAATTTGCAAAGACATTCAACGATCATTTGCAAACCTCATTGATAAGCATTTTAGACAAACAACGCCTAAAGGTATTTTATCAATGGAATTATATACCATAAAGTTGATAACAACTACAAACATTAAATCAAATGCCTAGTCATTTAACCAAACAAAACATTTATTAGACAAAATGTAGAACAAACAACATTAATCTTTCATTGCTACCTTAGGATACATATGATAAGAAACAACATTAACTTACTCATCTAGCAAGATTAACATCATTTACCCACAAGAAGTTCCAATTCCATGTTCTTGGATTTTCATGACAAAGGTGAGAAGAAATTGTACACTTTCCTAAAACTTCTAACACTTAATCATACAAACATTTCATATTCTCAACCAACCCATAACATAAATGAAGTAAAGAACAACATAAATGGCACAATAAATACTTCACAACAAATGCTCATGAAAGAGTAAAATAGAGTCTTACTACAAGGGCTTGGAAGCTTCAATCAATTGCTTCCAAGTTATAAGTTTAGCTATCACAAATCATACTAAAAATAATAGACAAGTTCATACATAAACAAAGAGAGAAAAGATGAAGAGAAATAAAGAACTAGGGTTTTTGGAAGATAGTTTTCGGCCAAGAGAAAAGTTGAGAATGAAGAAAAGATAAGGGATATTTATAGTACAAGTTGTGGTGAGAAGAAAAGTCAAAAAGGGAGCAGGGCGCGCGGGACAAGCGCGGGCTGAACCGTTCGGCCTCGCGCGCAGGAGGCTCCATTGCGCAGGCGCGCGGAAACAGGCGTTGTCCGCACATTTTTTGTTCCAAGGTTCATTTCCTTTAGCGCGTTGGAGTGCGCGGGCGTGCGGTTGAGCACTCGAGCCGCACACCCGGTCTTCTTCACCTGCCCAATCGGCTTGCCGGTCTTCGCGTCGGTCGACCGACCTTCGTTCTTTAAATCTGGACTTTTCTTCTATTAAATTGTATTGGCCTTCACTTTTAAACCCTTATTTACTTTTGAATATTCATTCTCAAATCTTCCATCATGAACATGATCATAAAAGACCTCCGTAAACACCTTAAACTAGAGACTTAGGATATAATTCCTAAATCATCATCCTTACTTTCTTACCAACAAAGCATTCATTATTCTTACACAAAAGCTTAGTCTATTAAAAATTTGAGTTTCAAATATGCTAAAAAGAGATGAGCACATCACTCATAAGGATACAATTCCATTAGATTCAAAGTAGGTTAA
>JAULKM010000011.1:6492303-6509093 GCA_032355605.1 Rubia tinctorum | reverse complement strand
TGTTGGTGACGTGCCCTTGGCTGACTGCTGAACTCGAGGGGCGTCCCCCATGAGCAAAATTAACTGATTGAGTTGATAGCACAGGAAGAGTCTCCTCTTCCTAGCTCGTAGGCTGAACTAGGCGGGAGAACACGGAGCCACTCCTCATACATGGCCCGGAGGAACGGCGACCTTAAGAACTTGAAGCCGCATTTTTCTTCTTCCCTTTAGAACTCTTCTTCCAACTGGCTCGAGAACTTTCCTTTTGTCCTTTATCTCTTTCAGCCACCTTTCAGCCTCTTCGTAAGCTTCGCCGTATTTGAGATGCTCATCGAGCTTCCGGCTCTTTATGATATCCATGGTTTCTTGGAGGTATGCTTTGAAATAATTAATGTAGGTAGGTGCGATCATCCCGTGCCTAAGGCTATAAGGCGGCAAAGGTACTTTGGTGCTTCTTTGCGTCTTTCTCAAGATTATCTTCTTCTAGATAAACAACCAAGCAGAGTTGCTCGGTTTCCTTAACTACCGCTCCAAGCGCTCCACCCGAGCCTGAAGCTCTTGGTTCATATTTTTCCAGCCCCAAGCTCGAAGGTGGCCGTTCAAACACAGCTACGAAGGAAGTTAGCATCGTCTAAATGTTTCTGAGTCTTGAGGCGGTAGTGCTCGATAGCCTTCTGAGAACAAGAGGAGGTTGCCTCCCAAGAGTACTTTAAGGCCTTAGTCGCACTTAAACACTAGTGGATTGAATCGAACCCCGTATCAGTGGTGATTTCGATGAGAAGCTTGCAGTGCCGATCGAGTAGGAGTTTGTGATCATCAACGAGCCCATTCTTTGGGGCAGCTAAAATGTCCCTCTCTTTCCGTAAACGACTGAGTTGATCGAGGGGGCCCTTCTGCACCTCATAACAGCCGCTCCGCCATAGGTTGATCTCTTCGTAGGCAGCTCGAAGCTCATCTTCGAGGTGAAAGACTCTACACCAATACCGCCCAGGTGCTATGCGATGGTCCCATGCCCAATCTTCAATCTCGTGATACCACTTATTTATCACTTGGAAAAGGAAGTCGAAGATTATGCCCCTTCGAGTATAGGGGGAGCAGTAGGGTACCAAAGCTAGACTCTACAAGATAAAGATAAGTAAAAAAGCATAAGTAAGAGAAATAATTTTCATTAATAGCGAAATAGGGGATACAAAAGATAACTCTCGAAGGAAAACATTCCTAAGATAATATTTCATACCTTATTATTCTTTACGCTACGCTTGACGACAGGGGTGCTTAAGGGAGTTGGCTGGTGCTTGGCCTTGGGTCGAACTTGGGGGGTCTGGAAACTTCCACTCTTCGTCCTCATCTACCTTGTGGTCGTGAATCTCCTCGGCAGTGAAAGTGCGGCCCAAAGCCTTCAGGTGCTTGAGCAAAGGAAGTTTGATAGCCTCATCCAAGATGGATTTCCACCAGAGACGATCAAGCTGGGAGGGCGGGAGTTGTTCTTGTGCACGTCCACCATGGTAGAATACTCAGTTGGAAGTTCTCTGCTGATGGTCGTGGCAAGAAGAATCCAAGCAACCCCCATGCAGGTCTCGGACATGGACCCGGAGAAGTGTTGGAACCCATGTGTCTTCATTAGCATATTAGTGTAGGCTTTGAGCATGGAGGCCTGTTGTTTGGCAAAGCAGGGTTTTTTCAGCCAAGCGTTTTCGCTGGTAAAAAAATTGTCATGACAAATTTAAGGAAACAAAGATTGGGTTGTAATTTCTTCCGTGCCCAACAAAAGGGAAAACCAAGGATCCTCATGCACACCATTTGCATGGCGGCAATACCAATTAAGAACCGCTTACAACTGCAAGATGCATTAAAATGCTTGTTTAATGAAAGTTCAGAAAGATACGCTGGGGATTGTTCGAAGAAAATGCGAGAATGGATGATGTGTATAAATTATGTTGTTTATTTTATTGGGGTTTATTGCGATTTTACTGGATTAATGTGCACTTTAGGTGTGTTATTTGTCACAGATTACAGGTTAAGGGCTTAGGAGGAAATTTGAGGAATCCGAGGAGCATTATGTCAATTATGGCAAAAAGAAGACAGTCAGAATATACGTGTAACCGTGTGGAATATTTTCTGGAGATATTATGGAGATATTATGGCTGATTTTTGAAGAGATATATTATGAGATATTTTTGGGAGATTTGATTTTGATTTTGATTTTGATTTTGATTTTGATTTTTATATTCCTTAAATAGATAAGGATATGATTAGAATTTAAATTTGGAAGAGATTGGATTGGATTGGATTGGATTGGATTGGATTGGATTGGATTGGAATTGCATGCGTGTGTATACTTACGCATGCGAGAGAGGACACGTCAGAGTCAGAGTCGTAGATCCGCACTTGTTTTCTGAGTAGGAGTTTGTTTCCAGAGACATCAGTTTTGGTTTGATTATTTTCGTTCCAAAGAAGACTGAGGCATTTTGCTTTACTTTGGTTTTCCTTAGTTGTGTTCACATTAGAGCGGCAGCAGACATTAGTTATCATTTGGTTTCTTGTTTTAGTCTATTCCCCGCGCACACTTAATTTCATCACCAAATTATTCACTCATCTGGATTCCCGTGCGACTTAATCAAATTTTGGTTTGCATGAAACCAGTTTTCTGGTTTGCCTTCTATTGGTTTCGTAATTATTTTATCACTATATTATTATCGTCATTATGCTTTATTATATTGCTTATTTGTTTAGTTTAATTAATATGAGTAGCTAATTAGTTTATCGGTAGAGAATAATAAATGTTAGTTTTAAACCGTGAGATCTAATTGATTTATAATTAATTCTTGAATGTTCTTGATTGTTTTTGGTTGAATTTATTTCTAATATGTTTAAATCTGGCCAACTTGAATGTTTTTATAATAGTGCTATCTAATTTCTGTCAATACGTAATTGTTGGATGGATTAGTAAGTGGTACAATCTTGTGAAAAACATCTAACTAGTTAAGATTGTAATAGCAAGATAGGAAATAATTGAGTATGCATTGCTACTTGCGAATACTTGGGTAATTGCTACATCGGGTTCTTTTAATTCTTAATGCTATCAAAGTATGTTCTGGTTTAGCGAATACTTTCTGGGGATATTTTGGTAAGGGAAAGAGTTAGTTAATTATAATTGATTAATTGTCGTTAAAGTAAGAAAGAATTGGAGGGTTAAGCGTACCCTTTTCCCTATAACCGATAGATGTGTAAGAATTGATTTATTATTGCACCTATAATCGATAGTAACTAGTATGAGTTATTCTTAGCCGATATCATTTTTATATATTATTTCTCATTTTTAGATTCATTATTTGCGATTTTAGTGTTAGAAATCATTCTGAAATTAAGGCGTGGTAGCATCACCAAAAGAGTTTGGGAAATTAGTAGAAAGAAAAATTAGAATTATTGATTTTGCTCCTCGTGGGATCGACCCTGCTTATCAGTGTACTAATTAGCATTTTCCTGAAATTGCAGGTTATTTGGCGAGTAAAACGGCATTCAAGAAACTTCAAATATTCCCAACTCCATGTCTGCAATGAACACAAACCTTAAAAATACATTTCCACCTTCTAGGTTATGCACCAACTGCCCGACATGTGAAAAACACGTGTAAATCAGGTTCTGCACAAGGAGATGCAATAGAGATCAACATTATATCTTCAGGCTGAGCCAACCAAGAATGCAATGAGGAGGCATAGAAAATACGTGGTTACGCTAGGAGGAGGGAATCAACATGAGGTTCGAAACATATGATGGATGCTATGGAGCAAAAATATAAAAACGATAACCTAAAAGGAGCCCAAGGTAGAGGATAAAGAGTGGAAAAGTACATGAGGAGATCGGTGTGTGGTTGGAAGCTAAATTAACCCAGGAAGTACATCCAGAAGTTGAAGATGTAGCTGAAGAATTTGATCAAAACGGGGGAACTTGCGAGAAAAAATCAGAAGCAATGGGGAAGTGAAGCTGCAAAGAAAGGCGAAAGATAAGCTAACCAAAAGAAAAAAAGAGCAAACAAAGGGATGTCTTCTTCAAGTAAGAAGAGGTGGGAGGGGTGGCACATCATTCAGATCATTTATTCGACCGTTGTAGGGTAGTACTCGGTTTACCATCTTCACCTTTCCGTCAACAGGTATTGGTGACTCACACTTTACGCATGACCTTGCAAAACTCTCACTCAAATTGTTTGTACTAGAGGATTCTAAATCAATTCATAACCAGGCTTGCATAATGCCTAGTCTCATATGTTGCTTAATTTGGAAGACAAGGTGTTCTTGTGGTTTTGTTGAGAAGGTTAAAATCCTAGTCTTAACGTCATGATAACTGATATGTATACATCTTCCTATGGATATTTTCACTGAAAACAATTGGAACCATTTCAATAGCTATGCGAATCCAGTTTATACAAGCGTAATACCAGTTCTAAAAACACTCAGGACAACAGGAGGAGATGCCTAATCACATACAAGCACAAAGAAACATGGAATATACTGATTATAAGGTGCTACCATCAAAGGCATATTCTATACTAGTAAGGAATGGACAAGGGCGCTTATATTCTAAGGTAGCAGTACACCTCTATGTACCGTGAACAAAATGTCTTCAAAGCGCCTAACTGCACCCCAATCGTCATTTTCTAAAACATTAGTCATTATGGATATTTAATCGTTCATGCTTGGAATTCTCTTAGAATTTAGTCCACCAAATAAAGGTTGATATGGTATCAACAACTAAGGTTCGTATGTGGGACTTGGGGGACATTTGACTAGCTTGCATCCATGTCTTCCATCTCCATCATATACTGCCCGCCCTCTGCCTGGGGTGTCGCCACCAAGCCAATTGCCAAAAAACATCTGCAAAACAAGTACATTTTCAGTAATCTTAGCGTCCTTCTAAAGCCCAAACACCATATGTATTGATGCTATCAAATTACAAGCACATTCTTATGCCAATCATATATATATATATATATATATATATATATATATTTACCTGACTTGCTGTGTGGGTACTCAAAATTTAATGTGCACTGTTGCCCATGGCACTCGGATCCGTAGTAGCTCTCCCCATTCCCCTACCTCGACGTGTTCTCCCACGGGGGACATCTGCCGTCCGATCTAAATACGAATTTTCCTTTTCAATTGCCCTCGTCCATGTCCCCTTTTGTTGGTTGGATCCTTCACCAGTTCAGGATCTTCCTCGTCCCAAATCTACCTTCCACATTCATCATTTTTAGGAACTAAGGGGGGTCTCCTTGAATAGACTCTTCTAATATCGGCCAATAAGTCCTCCTTCACCCATCAGGTGTCTCTGTTTGTGCCTCCAAATCATACTTCAATTTATGGAGCTTCACCATTCCTTCCCGGTACAACACTTCATTGTTCGTCAACGTTACATAAATTTGGTCACAAATACCATGAATTGCCTCTTACCGCTAGAATCCCATTGGAATTTTACCATACAAAGTCGACAATCGGTATTTCTCCTTCAAATACTCTAGGGGATATCTTTTTGCCACCTCCAGAACACATACTTCTCTGGGACATCAGTCACTTCCTTCACCCAGAATACACAAAGAGCATGTGCACATAATAGACCTCGGAACTCAAAGTTGCTAAATTTGCATCTTATGCCCATGGAATTCCTATCAAGCGTCAACGTAGAGTACTTCTTGCATGTCCATCCCATCCAGAATTCCTTGAATAAAATATTGTACAATATCACACTACCCGTCTGCGAGAGTTTTGTCACAGAGTTGTGCCCCCATCTTCCTCAATTCTTCTTGGAACTCCATGAATTCTTCCCTAGTAAACACCTTCTTGAAAACATGTTCAAAGGGGTGGGTGCTTATCTCTCAAGAGTGATGGTTCACGCTATTGAATGTTGCATCGTCCTCCTCAGCAAACCTCTTGCACACTACTTGACCGTACCTCTCTACGAAATTGGTCAGGTTGCTGTTTATATTCACAAACCCTTTGAAAATATTATTCATCCTCTTGCTCCGCTGGGCCGAGAACATCCCCTCCAAGAAATAAGACCAGAAATACACAGGAACCTATTTCTATCCCCGGGAAAACATTTTCAACATCCACGAGTTCATCTCCAGATTTTACTTCACCATGATTTCCTTCCACATACCTTCATACTCTTCGTCAGATAATGAATCATGCAGTGATGCTATAATCTTCTTGTATATTATCTTCCAACCGCCCAAAAATCCTAAATTCCTACTGGCATTGCGCATTATGTACTATAAACACTACTTGTGCTTGGAGGATGGAAATACAATTTCAATAGTCTTACCTGACAACAAAAATAAATGCAACTTATATTTAATTGTCATTCAAATAAACATCCAACTAAGACTGTAATTTTTAATAAATACACCAAATGACAAGGGTACCAATGGCTTTGTCCTGGTCGGTCAATAGGCATTTTGGATCCTTCCACATGTACTTCTTCCATGTGTTGAATATCCAAACGAAGCTTTTAGTATCCTCACTACCAATCAGTGCGCAACCAAACAAAAGGCTCCTCCCGTGATAATTAACACCAATAAATGGTGCAAATGGCATCCGATATCTATTAGATACAAAGGTGGTGTCGAATGACACAATATCACCAAACTCTTTGAAGGCCGCCCTACACCGAGAATCTGCCCAGAACACGTTCTTCAGCTTTCGATCGGCATCGACATTGTACTTATAAAAGAAACTTGGACTCTCTTACCTCATCATCTTGAAGTGTATTTCCGTTGCAGCAAAATCACCTTCTTTCATTAATTCCCTTGACTGGAAATAAAGGAATTTACGCATATCCAACTCTCTAAATGGAATCGAACGGTACCCCATGTATACATTAACAAATATGTTAAATATGTGCAGTATGGAGATACTCGAACTCCTAAGCTCCAGAATGAGCCTCTGGCCAGACACAATGATTACGCGGTATCTTGGCAAACATTTGGTGTTGTCTGCTTCAACTGCATGGTTATGGCAATCATCAGCAACCAAAATCCTCCAGGCCCCGTCGGTCTACCGCCTCACATTGACTCTAAATGGGCAAAAACATTTACATGTGTTATTTGGAATGGTTGGGACTTTTTGATCGAGAGACAAAGGTCCCTAACTTTTCACACCACATGCGGATTCGAATGTGGTGTTCATAAGCCGAATCCACGACCCACCTACCACTGGTCCTACACGGAGGAACCTTCCCCCCATAGTCTCCTCACACTTGTCAGAACTTCTTATGCGAGCTTGAAATCCCTTTGAATGGGCATATCGGTGGATATGAGCTACAAATTCATCTCTGGTGCTAAACTCTATTCCTAATATCGGTTTGGTGACACAAACATCACCACCATTATATTGAGGACTACCTCTATCAGTCGAAACTGTCTCAGGATTTCCCTGTCCCATGACCTTAAACACAAGGTCTCAAACATTTCCTTCGTCCAATCGATAATCCAAAAGTACATTATCGTCACTGAACACAAAATAACTCTGACATCATCTTGGTTATTAGCCACATTGTCCACATCGTCTGTTTGTAAATCAATAGGACGACCAAATCTACTGCCTCTGAGAACGTCAGGTTCAATAACTGCTCGGCCCGAGTTTTCACCAAACACTTCCTCTAGTACTGCCTCTCTTTCGTCTTCAGTTTCATCCGTCACAACATTTAATTCAAAGCCGACGAGCATACCAGCATTGCAAGTAACAGAATCAACACTCCCGCTTTGCACGATTTCCACGTTCAAGTCGAAAGGCAATTCTATAGACATCTGCAACAACACAATCCAAGCATGTCTTCAAATTCAACATATTGCAAAACCCCTGAAAATTATAAATCATCTAGACTATTTATTGAACTCCGTTCAATATTACACCACGCCTGAGGTAAACTATTAACACTAATCTTTAAGGATGACTATATCTGTTCAAAACAAGAGCATACATGCCAATAATTTAACTCAAATAAAAAACGATTGAAACTGTTACCAATCGTACATTCCAACAAATGAGCGCATACCGCTAAAGGAAAGCGATCAATTCTCCTAGCTGACCATTTACGTAGCAGGGAGAACCGGACAATGGACATTGGCAGGCGGATTTGCGAAGAACTGGGAGAAAGATTTCAAAATGCAGAGGATGTTGGTGAAGGACATCGAAGTGCGGGACAAGATTCCTCAAGAAGATTTGGAACTTTTTTAGTTCACTTCCCGAATTCCGTGCGTGAACTCACGCAAAATTGAGTGCTCCAATTCCGTATGTGCGAGCGACAAGTGAGGGCTTGACATGTGGTGGTGGTGGTGGGAGGAGGAGGAGGGGTCCATGCTGGGATTTTTTTAATAATTCGCCTAAAATGTTTGATAAAATGGTTGAGTTACAGGTGGATGTTTTTTTTTAAAAAAAGGGCCAAACTCTAATATATGACAATATGGTTTGATTTCAGTTTAAATGTGAGACGTAAAAAATATATGAAAGTTTGATTCTAATTTTTCAATCAATAACACCACGCGTACGGTGGGACTCCCGCTAACAAATAATAATAAATATCAAATCACTCTATTTATCCTACTAATTATAAAATTGCTCCAAATAACGATTAGTCGGTATAAAATAAGATTACGTGAATATAAAAATAGAAAATATATCATACTTAGAAAAACTTATTGATTTTTTATATTCCCATTAGTCATCCAAAAACGGTAAATATACTCAGAATCTTCCTCCGATTAAATCTGTGTCTGAAACTGATGGAAAACGAAAACTCAAAAACGGAGTACTGGTTATTCCGACATAACCGACAAACTCAAGGTCGTGAACAAAAAGAAGATTAGAAGGAGAGGGGAAAAGACAAAAAACACGCCCACACGCACTGAGGAAGTTTGGAAGAACGTCTGCATCGAAACCTGCGAGTTGAGGGAGGGTCGTTTCGTTTGGGGAAAGAAATTTCATAATCGAAGAAGAGTGAATAAAACGGGGCAGAGTTTATTTTATATTTTACACTTTTTTTAAACGTTTTTCTCTTTGCTTTACATTGCAAAAAGAACAAGTCCACTTGTCCGTTCAAAGTCTTCGATAGTATTGTTTTCTGTCCTCCAGATCTGAAAATCATTCTACACATACCCAAGTTGTGCTGAGGAAAAATCAACGAACTCACGAGGAAAAATCAACGAACTCTGGGGTTGTTTGGATAAATATACGCTGTTTCTGTTGCAGGCTTGCAGCCCCTCAAGATGGGCACCCAAGGCAATGGGAATGGCATGTACGGAGATATGGAAATGTCTGGTGTGCCTCTTGGGATGGCAACTAAGAACAAGTACAAGAGAATGGATTCGGAGTTGACCGATGACGAGGTTGATCAAGACCATCTGTATCAGTTGGAAAAGAGGAAATCTAGTACGAGGAAGTTTGTTTTTGCCTGTGCTGTTTTTGCATCGATGAACAATGTCCTTCTTGGCTATGGCAAGTATTCTTTCTTCTTTCTTTTTGGTGCTTACTTTCACTGGTCATATGTGTTTCTTTTCATTTCCTCTGTTGTTTTCTTGTCTGCGATTCAGTTCTTTTAGACATCTCTATATGTTCGTTCTGAAATATCCAAGCGGGACTTTTTAGACTATTTGAGATTTCAGATGCACATAAAAGAACTTGTTACAAGATCAAAGAACCCCAGTTGGATCGAAAGTTTGCCTCCTGGTTTTGCCATTCTGATCCCCTAGGCTAATCTGGCATCTCAAAAGAATCTTGTCTTGGTGGTGGGAAAAAGTCCTTTTGGGGATAGAATAGCTATCAATCCTTGTATTGAGGAATTATTCATGCTTCAACAACAATATATGAAGCAGGGGCCTTTTAAACTACCAAGGGGTTGTTTATATCCATCTTTTTGATATATTGCCTTGAAAGTAATGCAGAATATTAGGTAATTGATGAGGTTTTCTAAAGTACATTCTCCAATCTGATGGAACGTGTGGCGTGTAGATTGTGCTTGTTTACATTGACTTATGTCATCTGTAATGAAAGGCATATCCTATGTCACGTAGATGATACTCATTTAGTTCATTAAGTTGACTTTCCATTGTGAATCCTTCTGCACCTCTACTACTTTTATTTGTGACGCTAGTTGGCATGATTTTCTAATCTTTTGCAACTCTCTCTGCCTGTTCTGTTTGTCACCACCTCCTAACATATGTGCAAAAGGAATGAAAGTGGTTGAAAAGTGATAATGGAGAAGCAAAAACCTTATTGTTAGGTCATACTATGTTGAAGTGGAATTGAAGTTGATAATTGTTTTCCAAATTTGCAGATGTTGGTGTCATGAGCGGCGCTATTCTTTTCATTCACCAAGATTTGGACATCTCGGAGGTGCAACAAGAAGTTCTTGTTGGTATCTTGAGCATAGTTTCAATCTTTGGGAGTTTAGCTGGAGGAAGAGTGTCCGATGCCATTGGCAGAAAATGGGCAATGGGTTTAGCAGCAATTATATTCCAAGCAGGAGCTGCAATAATGGCTGTAGCACCTTCATTCGATGTACTGATGGTTGGGAGAATATTTGCTGGAATTGGAATTGGATTTGGAGTTATGATCGCACCAGTCTACATTGCAGAGATATCACCTGCTGTTGCTAGAGGTTCACTCACTTCCTTTCCGGAGATTTTCATAAATTTCGGAATCCTTCTCGGGTATGTCTCTAATTATGCATTTTCCGGCCTCTCGCCACACATAAACTGGAGGATAATGCTTGCTGTTGGAATCCTGCCCTCAGTATTTATTGCATTTGCTCTATGCATAATCCCAGAGTCACCAAGGTGGCTAGTTACACAGAACCGCATCGATGAAGCTAGGTTGGTTCTGATGAAAACAAACGAAAGTGATGCAGAAGTCAAGGAGAGGCTTGCGGAAATTGAACAGGCTGCTAGAACTCCTAATGGCGACAAGTATGAAGAAAAGGCCGTCTGGCGTGAATTTTTGAGTCCGTCTCCAGCCCTTCGCAGGATGTTGATCACGGGTTTTGGAATCCAATGCTTTCAGCAGATTACTGGCATTGACGCAACTGTGTATTATAGTCCTGAAATTTTAAAAGCAGCTGGTGTTGAGAATGAAACAAAACTTCTTGCTGCCACAGTCGCTGTAGGAATCACAAAGACAGCATTCATAATTGTTGCCATTCTTCTGATCGACAAAGTTGGACGGAAACCACTGCTCTATGTGAGCACTATTGGGATGACTCTATGCTTGTTTACGCTTTCGTTCACCCTCACTTTTCTTAAACAAGATTCATTTGGAATTTGTTTGGCAATACTGGCGATTTGTGGAAATGTAGCATTCTTTTCAGTTGGCATTGGCCCGGTATGCTGGGTTATAACATCTGAGATATTCCCATTGAAGCTTCGTGCTCAAGCGTCGTCAATTGGAGCAGTTGGTAATAGGGTTTGTAGTGGCCTAATCGCCATGTCCTTCCTCTCGGTTTCGCGTGCAATCACCGTTGCTGGAACCTTCTTCTTGTTTGGTTCAATCTCAGTGATGGCTATTCTGTTTGTATACATGGCTGTCCCAGAGACAAAAGGAAAATCCCTGGAACAAATTGAGGAAATGTTCCAGGATGGTTATCACTTGCAAGGAGGAGAAGTGCAGCTTGGAGATGCTGAACGCTTAGTGCAAAAAGAAATGCATTCCATGGATTCTTTGCCCAGATCTAGTTATCCGGTAACTTTGTGATGCCCAAGTTGAAGCTCCACGAATGCAGTAATTGTGCAACCTGCACTATTCTGTGCGTGAACTGTTCCTTAATTGCTGCTGCTTTAGAGAATTCTCTTTTGCACACCTGGCAGATGTATTGTACATGGCCATGTTGTGTAATAAACCTGACAGCCAATTCTTGAAGCATAGACATAGACATAGACATATACCTCGTATAGGAAGAAGATACGTACTTGAATATTTGTACACCACGAGGCTGAAGGAATACAATGAGGGCATAAGATTCTTCGGGTATTGTTTTTGAGTCCATCTCTTTATTTGCATAAATCACGGAAAAACCAAGATTTAAAGTGCAAATTAGAAGAGATGAAGATAAAAATTTTGGGTTGTATGAATCAGGTTATAAATTTTAAAACTACTACACATTGCATAATATATTTTTAATATTTCGGCTAAGATCTTTTACCTTTTATTATTTTAATTAAATCTCGTCTTTCATAAGCACGATCTTTCCCATACTTTGTCATTGTTTTTTTATGAAGTAAATTTAAATTAAAAACCAATAAAAAACGAACACAAAAGTTTTAGGCAATCACTCTAAACACAAACAATCGTCCAAACATGGTTTAACTAATCATTTAAAGCTAATAACGAGTTATACTTGAGAAAATTTTTACATCATCCTAAGCAATTGTTTTTGTTCCTATCTAAATAGAGATAAGAACTAAACAACTAATCCGTCCCACTCTAAATTGCTTATTTACTTTTGAGAGTCAACATTTATAAATTTTGACTCTAAATAAAAATTAATATATGAATAATAAATATATCATGTGAGATATTGTTAGATTTGTTTTAATATCTATTTTCTAAACATCAATTTTTTATGTGCCATTATCATAAGTAACTAGAGATATTTACGGTCAAACATACTTATTGAAAATCGTGAAAAAGTAAATAAGCAATTTAAAGTGAGACGGAGGGAGTAGTTGTTAAGATTTTATGAACATCGCTTCAATTACTTCTTGTTTTTAACTTCTAAGATACTTAAACACCGGCAAGAATTTAACTAAGCTCAAAATAAAATTGCAGTAACATAGTCTCTTTGGTAAAATGCTCAGATGTTCCCTAATTCTCGTGTAATTGCAGTTATAACAGTTAGAATCAGAAATTTAGATGATTAGATATGGATAGTTTTTGATAACTAAACTAGAGTTATTTTAGTACTAGTATTCCTTATCTAATTGTACCCTATATATTCTTTACGGTAATACATAATTCATTAAAAAACATTATTCCATCAGGTATCAGAGCAAGTTCTGATCCAACCTCCTAAACCCTTAATTATTTTTGGCCGCCTCCCTCCTCTATTTTTTCCGGCGGCTACCTCTCTCCACACTCGTTTTTCGACCATTTTTTCGGCGCCCTTTCCGGCTTCCTCCCACCTCCATCATGGCTAATAAAAAACCTCTCCTACAACACTTTTCTTCAGATAATGCACATTAAACTCACATCTTCCAATTATATTCTTTGGAAACGTCATGCTTATTACATTCTTAAGCCTCAAGGGCTTTCAGTTTTGTCGACGGATCGCATCCCCGTCCTCCTCTCCCTCCTCCGCCGCCGCCTGGCTCCTCCGCCTTTCCCACCATCACCGCCACCCCTCCTGGTGGTGCCAAAGTTGATCCCCAGGTTGCTTATTAGAAGGCTAAAGCTGAATACGATCAGGGGATTAATGAGGATTAACGAGTTTGTAGCCTTTTGTTCTCCTCTCTCACGGCTGAAGCTCTCACGCATATTCAATATTCTTCAATTGCTAAGGAAATCTGGGATAACATTGCCGCCATTTTTCAGAACAGTAACACCTCCACCATTCTCTATCTTTGTGCTGATGCACATTGTATAAAGATTGGTACAGTTCATGAACTCCATCTCAAATTTAAGGATATTTTTTAGCAGTTGTCTATTATAGGTTCTCCAGCTACAAATGATGATCAAATTATTTGGTTTCTAACAGCTCTTAGTCATGATTTCAAAGATTTTTCTTCCTCGTTGATTAATTCTTCCCCTACGGCATTATATGCCGATGATTTGTCTCGTGCCAAAAACCATGAGGCATTTTAAAAGAATTTATAGGGTCATTCAGCACCAGCATCAGGTCCAGTGGCGTTCACTGCAGGTGAATAATCCTCGGCAGCGCGAATGGTTCACGCGCCGCCAGGGAATGCAGACTCGGCGGTCTCCGTGGTGGCAGGGGCGGATAGTCTGCTTAGTCCACGGTTAGTGCTTTGGTTTCAGGTCGTGGGCGTCCGCACTGTACATGGTGTGATCATCCCTGTCATTATGTCGCGGCCTATTACAAGATTTTGGCCCAGACTCATTGCTCAGGCTCGACCCATTTGGCTATAAATTTTCAGTCATCTCTGTAGTTAGAGCCTTCTTCTCACATTTTCGATTGGTATGTTGATTCTGGTGCGACCAGTCACATAGCGTCTGGTTTGGAGAGCATCACTTATTATTCTGGTAGTTACCATGTTTCCATTGGTAATGGTGCCTTTATTTAGATATCTCATATTGGTGACTCTCGGATTATTGATGATTTATGCTTATTTGATGTTCTGGTTGTTCTTGAGATTACTAAAAACTTGTTGTCTACTAGTAAACTAACCAGAGATTTGAATTTGTTTATCACTTTTGATGACCGAAGCTTTGTGATTTATAAAAATATTTTCCAAGGCAATCGTGGGCCGGGGACACGGTGAAGGCGGACTTTATGTTTTGGATAGAGGAGAGGCAACTCTAGTTTCCTTTTTGCAGTAGAATAAAGGACGGACATCCTACGAGCTTTGGCATGCTCTATTGGGTCATGTGCCGACTGCAGTCATTTCCACTTCAAGAAGTCTAGTTTATTTTCTATTTCATCTTTGTTGCCTAAACTGTATACCCGCGCACCTTGTGTTTTGGCGAAATCTTGAGAACAATTAATGTGCTGCGCATGTAGTTAATTTGATACATTGTGATTTTGACTAGTTTTGCATATTATTCCTTATTTGTGGATGATTTTTCTCAATTTACTTGGCATTTCCCACTTTGTCGCAAATCAGATTTTGTAGACACTTATTTGCAGTTTGAGGGTCTAGTCGAGAATTAGTTTTCGTCCAAAATTATGGTATTTCAAAGTGATGGTGGTACAAAATTTTTGAACACGCGCCTACGGTCCCATTTTTCCTCCAAAGGCGTTCACTATCAGATTTCGTGCTTGTACACTCCAGAGCAAAATAGTCCGACTCAACGCAAGCACATAAACGTGACTAAAATGGGTCTTATGATGAATTTTCACTCGCATCTTTCTATTGCTCACTAGGAAAATGCATTAGACATTGTTGTTTACACCACAAACCGATTACCTACTCTGGTTCTTCAAGGTGTTTCTTATTATGGGCTTCTTTATTGTCGTGATCCTATCTACTCAAACTTTCACCCGTTTGGGTATCAGGTGTTTTCGTTCGTTCGCCCATTTGCCAAACACAAGCTTGCTCCCAGAAGCTTGTGCTTTTATTGGCTACAGCTCTCACTACAAAGGTTTTTGGTGCTTTGATCCTTCCATAGGTAAGGTGTATGTCACTTGTCATGCCAGTTTCGACGAGATGTATTTTCCTTTTACCCCCACTACCACCTTAGCGACTGATTCATCTTTCTCAACTATGGACATCTTTGCATTTATTGATTCTGATTTTGCCCCTGCTCCCTCCTTTCCTGAGATTGCTCCATCTTCTTCAACATCGTGTTCTATCTGTTCCTCAGATCCGGATCCAGTTCTCGGCGGTCATCCTGCGTCGCCAGCTTCTTAGTTGGCTAGCCCGGGCATCTCATTTTTGACCACCTAAGCCGCCCCTTCTCTGGATGCCTCGGCCGAGCCTGCTTCTCTAGCCTCTCCTCCTAGGTCACGCACTCATCTGATGACTACTTGATCAGTGACTGGAACTATTCAGCGCAGGGATTATTCTGATATTGTTGCTCACGACCTTATTGCTGCCTTACTTGCTCAGTTTGAACCCACCGACTATCACACTGATCTTAAGGATCCATCATGAGTTTCTGCTGTGGGTGATGTATAACTGATTTTCGAGGTCAGCTCACCTAGGATTTGGTGCCACGCCTTTCAGATGTCAACATTGTTGGCTCCAAATGGGTTTATCGACTGAAGTATCGACCAGATAGCACTGTTGAGCATCATAAAGCTTAACTTTTTGTGTAGGGTTGCTCGAAGATACTGAGAACTGACTTTGACCACACCTTTATTCCATTGGTAAAAACCTCCATGGTTCGTACTGTTCTGGCTATTGCTACGATGCGTTCCCGCCCCTTTCATCAGTTGGATATCAAGAATGCCTATCTAAACAGTGTTCTCGATATTCTGGTATATATGGCACAACCTGTTGGTTATAAGGGCCCACTTCATCTTTATCACGTCTGTCGTTTGCGTAAGGCCATTTATGATTTTAAGCAAGCTCTGCGAGCCTGGTTTCAACAGTTTAGTACTTATTTAGTTCAGGTCAGCTTTGTATGCAGTTCAACTGACACTTCTCTTTTTGTTCTGTCTCGGGGATTGTCGCTACTATACCTTTTGGTTTATGTCGACTACATAATCCTTACAAGTTACGACTCGAATCTTCTTCGACAGTTCATTGATCGAGCGCTTTGGGAGTTTCCATCAAGGATTTGGGTATTCTTCATTACTTTCTGGGTTTGGAAGTTATAGCCACTTTCTCAGGTATACTTCACGGCTAAGAAAAGTATGTCAGGGATATTCTCACTTGTGCCGGGATGTCTGATACTGCTCTAGTTTCTACCTTTTTGTGCCAGACTCGTAGCTGCACAGCTTCACAGTCCTTAGTTTTGGAATCCGATGCTTTATCGCTCATTTGTTTGGGCTCTTTAGTACCTGACTATTACTCGTCCTAACTTGGCTTTTGAAGTCAACCCAGTCAGTCAGTATGGGAGGTCGTCTCCGTACCTCTCAAAAATACATTTATAAGCCCAATATGCTTACTAAATACAACTAAGTAGATAGTTTGGCAAGTCGGG
>JAULKM010000011.1:6464103-6481212 GCA_032355605.1 Rubia tinctorum | reverse complement strand
CCAAAATATCCCTACTTTATCACAATGATTCTTTGACACCTCATCTTGCATAAAATACCGAGCCATATCACATGGTGTCATTTATTATGGGACGGAGGTAGTATATATTTTCAAAAAGGTCGGAATGATATTGCAAGGATTCTCGATAAGAATTCACCTAGAACTCGAGAAATACCTACTCCAAACAAAAATAGCAAAAAAGAAAAGGCAAATAAAACAACTTGCTAATATTCAACCAAATATGCCCAAACACTTAAAAATAAATACCTCTTCCCCGGCAGCGGCGCCAAAATTTGTGACGTCGTCGCCGTACCTATCAAAGATACAATTTATAAGCCCTGAATGCTTACTAAATACAATTAAGTAGATAGTGGCAAATTGGGGTCGTCCACGAAGAAGAGGGATTTTCCTAAGGTTTCATGCATATAAGGAAGGATATAAGCCCAGATATATATATAGGGTTTTTGGTTGGTTTTTCCTAAATTATCAATTTAGAGACAATACAACTAGCAAATTCAAGAAACTATGCTAATAATGCAACAAACTAAGAAAAAGGTGTAAAAACTACAAATGACAGAAACCTCTTATAGATCATAGAACCATTCACTCATCCTATCACATTAATTACCTATGGGGAATGCTATCACTTCCATTTTGAAGATCAACATTCATTTCTTCTTAATAGTAATTCAAAAAAACGTTCAACGACCATTTGCAAACCTCATTGTCTAAGGTGAAGCCCGTAGATGAACCATCTCAATCCCCGAAGTTAGAGGAGCAAGTCCAAGCTGTTGCCGCCATGATGAAAGAATTCATGAAAAGGGGAATCCAACAAGCAAAGGTGTGTGGTTTTTGTAATATTGATGGTGGAGGACTTTGAGGAAGTTAAGGCATTAGATTTCAACGATGGTGGAAATATGCCACAGTTTTCTAGGGGGAAACAGCAAGGGTTCCGTGGTAATCAAGGAGAAGAAAAGCAAAAGCCCTACGCACACACCTTCAACTCGAGGTACCGCGATCACCCTAACTTCCGTTGGCGCATGGAGAACCAAATGCAAAAGTACAACCGAGGCGGACAACCTTCACCTCAACCCTATCTGAGGGGAGAAGGGCCTTCTAACAACAACACCTCACCTAACAAGTTGGGCCGAGGAAATCGTTGAAGAAATCTCTCAATTAGCCAAGAAATATAACATTTTTGTGAAGCGTACAAGGCGAGAGATTGAAGAACTCGGAACAAGGGCATTATTGAGCATCAAGAATCTTATGATTCAAGTCGTGTAACTTTCCACCTTGATAAGCTGACTTGAAGCCGAAGAGTTTGGCAAACTTCCTTCCCAACCGTAGGCCAATCCAAAAAATGTGAGCATTTTGAAGTTAAGAAGCGGGAAGGAGGTGTGTGATCCCAAGAAGGAAATCCTGCAAGAGGACGACTTGATCATGGATAATAACAAATCCAACTTATAGGAGCAATAATTGGTTGTGGAGAGACCCTTCAAGGAGCTTCCAACACCCGAGGCAAGAATTAATCTCCCGACGCCTTTCCCTAATGCACTTAGGGGATGGTCGAAGGTGAGAAACAATGATGATTATATCCAAAAATATCTTTGAGAAGGTGGAGGTTAGTGTCCCGATCTTAGACTTGATTGAACATGTTCCCTCATATGCAAAAATTTTGAAAGTCGCATGTGCAAGAAAGAGGAATAAACCCCTAAAGAAAATAGGTAAACTAAAAATAGTGGGAGTCACCACTCTTAATCATAGGAAATTGCCTATAAGATGTGATGACCCTGACATATTTTCAATTCCTATTTTTTTAAGTGATAAGTTGGTGGAAAAGCTATGATTGATCTAGGAGCTTCTATTAATGTTATTCCTTCGTGCATTTATGAGAACCTAGAGATAGGTGATCTTAAAGAGACTAGGGTAATCGTCCAAATGGCTGACCACTCCCAAGCTAGTCCTCGTCAACTATTGAAGGATGTGATGGTCCAATTGAATAATTTGGTGTTGTCGACAGACTTCTATGTCTTTGATGTAGCGCACGATGGCAGTGTACCCTCAATTTTATTGGGAAGACCTTTTCTTAAAACATCAAGGACTAAGATCGATGTTCATTCGGGAACACTGGCCTTAGAGGATGACCTGGATAGAGTTGGTTATGATATTTGCAAGTCTAAGCATGATATACCTAATCCCTCTATTGTTTGAAAAGACATAACTTTGTGTGAGAAACATGCTCAACATGATGAATCTAGTGTTATTGAAAATGTTAAATGTCTTAATGATATTCCTGTAGATGAGGAGGTGTTACCGACATTGAAACCTTGCATGCTTTATCTTGTTTGAATAAATTGTGCAATGATACACTTGTTGATCAAAATGTCTCTTTTGGTGTTATTAAAGATGTCTTGCCTATGACATTGCACACTAACTTGCAACGGAAAAAGAAGTGGGTTAATAAATTAATCACACCTAAACATAGAAGTGGGTTAATAAATTAATCACTCCTAAACCCCTTTCGGTTCCCAAAATCAACAAGAATGTATCTATAATTGAGAAAGATGGGCATTTTTGGTATGTCTCGCTAAAGATTAAGGGTAAGCGTAAGTTAATGTTGAAACCCGTCCACAAGGACGTGGTTGTTGGTGGTGTCAAGGATGGTGATTCCGGTGACCTATCAAAATATTCTTATTAGTTTACCAAAAATGCGTGAAATAATAAAATGTGAGCATGACAATAAAATATGGTTCTCTATGTTATAGTTTCCTTTCAAAAATATTTTCTTTTGAAATTTTGGGAGTGTTAATTTTTGGTGGTGTTTTTTTTGGAAAAAATCACTCATCTATTTTATTTGAAACAATACTGCTCTTAGTTTTGGTAATTTTGGGATGCAAGTGTGGAAGAAAACATTTTTGGAAGAAAATACAAGGGTGCCTCGTGACAGGGCCCGACACGGGCAGTTCCATGCAATGCGGATCGTGCCAAGGCTAATTGGCACGAGGATGACGCGCCTGCCACGAGGGCACCATGTAAGTATTGGCATGAGCCAGAATGCCCTGACAAAAGCCAACTAGTGTCGGCACGAGGCTAGCTTGTGCCACCTCCTCATCTTCACGGACCCCCCTCCCACCCCCTACGTAGCACTGCCACGTGTCGGCACGGATCCCTCCTATGGATCCATACTGCATCCCTCTCAACCCAATTAAACATAGCCTACCCACCTATATAAACCCTCCTACCCCTCGTACCAGCCTTCCACACCAGCCATTCTCCCTTCTTCTTCTCCTAAGTTCACATCTTCAACCTCTCCTACTATTTTAGCCACATCTCCCTCAATTTTCATCCAATTCACACCCATTAGGTATCAAAATATTCGCCTTTCCGAGCTCTATCCAACCTAGTAAACCTCAGACTCAGAAACATCACAAATATTCCCAGAAAATTCGAAGAATATCTCAGCCAGAATTGAATTTTCTCCAAAAGAACTCAATTTTTGGTTCATTCCAGGTGTTGGAGTTGCTTTAACCCATTCTAGAAGGGATTCTACATATTCCTGCAGCAAAGATCTCACCATATTTGGTACTAGAGGTACTTGGCCAATTTTTTGTTCTTTCGAAGAATTAGAAGTTGTGAAATTCTTGTGGTGTGGGGTTTGCATGCTTGAAAATTTTGGTGGATATTATGGTTGATATTATTCTATGCTTGGGGGTGTTTATGGTGTTTTTTCTTGGAAACCTTTGCTAGAATCTGTCTGTGTTTGTGCTATACTTTTGTGCACCTAACATGGCTCGTAGACATAGGGGGGAATCTAGTGTACCATCTATGTGGTTAACCTCTCTCTCCAGGGATCAGAAATAAAGGTGGGGCTACCTAGTAGGGCGCCCTATTCAAGAGACAAAGTTTGTGGACGAAGAGACCCTCAAAGGTCTCAAACTCTTAAAACATGTCAGAGTCCTACTAGGTAGGATTGGTATGAAGGAGTTTACTAGTACGTCAGCCCCTACATACACTTGGTACACCCTAGAGTTCCTGTTCACTATTATCAAGGAGAATAAAAGAAATATGGGGAGGCCTATTAGATTCCATTTGGGAGATGTTCCGCGGGGCATGACTTATGCTTAGTTGGCGGAAATCTTCAAATTGAAACTGCCGAGAGATGTGAAGGGTTATAACGAGCCAGATGTGAGGTATGATTTTTATGCATTCTAGGCTACCATCACCCATCATTTGAGGGGGAAGGAAAGCAAGAACAGTGACATAGTACATCTGGTACTAAGATACATAGCCAGGCTGTTGACTGTGGTAATCGGTTGTCATGGGAAGGCCACCACTGCCACCGAGAGAGATTGCAGGATACTTTTGTCCATCTTCACGGGTAGAGCTTGTCTGACGTCCTGGAAGATTTTGTCACTCACTACATTGAGCTTTCCACGACACTGACCCGCACTGGAAAGATAGCGATTGGAGGTATGGTTTCACATCTGGTTCATTACTACGGCCTCCCGGTGAGTGATAGGATGATGGCGTACCCAAAAACGCTCTTTACACTCACTCTACTTGTCATGGATGAGGCGAAGCTTATATCAAATGAGTCTGGAAAGTTGTACACGGGTAAGAAGTTTATGAGATTGCCCTAGCGTTCGAAGACTACTCTAAACAAGAAGTTCAAATTGTAGCACCTTATTATAGTGCCAGATGCAGATTCAGAGGTGATTTTGGGCGATCACTGCCTAGGAGAGGAGGATGATGACGATCAGGAGCAGGTCATAGTGTATCACGCATAGTTTGTGCCCATTGAATAGCAGGTTGTCCCACAATAGCCAGCATTCCCACAGATGATGCCTCCACCACCTTTTGAGTATCCCATAGCGCCATCGCCTACTTTCTGACAGGTATTTTGAGGACCACCCCCTCATCAAGGGTCGTTTGTTATTTATGAGGAGTCGTATCATTCTGAAGGGCATGGTGCTAGCAGTTCTCACAGGCACATCATCTCTTCCCATTATAACGATTTTGCACAGTCTAGCCGTGGGCCCCACCTGGCCCGAGCCTTGAGCCCTCCAGGAACAATGTATCGGGTCACTCCCCGCATGAGAGTAAGTCCTACCATCCCTACAATACAGCCCCTTCCGGGAGCACAAGTCTTCGGGCTTTTATTCAGCTTTTTCATACCCTATGTGGACTCATCGGCTGCATGGATCAGACTGGGCGCAATCCTTAGGGAACTCATCTTCGAGGTCATGCACTATGTTTGCAAGCTTGGCATGCAGTTGGATCGTCATAAGTGGGACACGATGAATAGATTTGACATGGTTAACAGTTAGATGATTCACTTGGTTGAGGATATGGGACACTTGCGGGATGGCATTAGGGAGATCAGTGACAGGTTGCGTACATCTTTCATCGGGGAAGGCTACTACCATCCAGATCCGAGCGAGAAGAGGCATGAGGCCAGACGCTGGAGGAGACATTAAGCATCTCTCGGTGTTTTAAACTTTTCCCTTGGTTATATGCATTGGGGACGATGCATTAACTAAGTGTGGGGGGAGCAGCTGGAACACCTCTTTGGTAGCATCTTCTTTGCCCCACGCCAGCATGAATGATAGGGACCGTGCCAAGGCTTGGGTTCCACACAGGCATGAGACTTCTTAGCTGGCACAAGACGTGGCATGAGGCATCCCTGCGCCAGTGGCGGCTGCAATGGGTACTGGCCACTTTTGGGGCTATTTTTAGGCTCAATTCCCTACTACTATATATAGAGACCTTTTTCTACTAACCTTTAAGTTTATTCTCATTTTTAAATATTAGTATAAGGCTAGAGATAGAAAATACTCTTCCTTCTTTCTAGGTTCTTTTCTTCTCATCTTTTTATTTTTCTTTTACCCAACGGCATTGAATCCAATGAAATACTTGGGTTCAATACTTAGGGAGTAGGGATCTAACTTTGGGATTATATTTGTATTCATGTGTTAATGTTTATTTTATGAGATTTCTAAATCAACCTATTTCTATGTGTTTTGTGATTATTATGTTGGCTTGTTCTTAATATTCTTGTAAATTGCATGATTGTCACACTTTGTTGGCACACAATCGAGTCTACTTTCATATTGGTGCACTATTGCTACTCCCCAGTTAAGGAAACCTAGATACGCTTAGGGTGGCGATAGTACAGAACTGGGCGTGCGCACGAAGGTTACCGTTGGTAATCGTCACGATCAACCACACATTTAGTTAACCGAACAAAGATGTTTGAAGGGTTGTGGGTAGAGATAGGTTATGTATCAAACAAGGACTATCTTGTTGATCCTAGTGTCATTGATAATCGGCTGCATCCTTTGCCTTTGTAAGCCTAGGTTAGTTCGTTCGTGGTGTTCTGCCCAGGACTTAATCGCAGGGGGGAGAATCAGACCTGCGCAATGAGCCATGGCCATTGTTGCACTCCCCTAGTTGCGGAGGCGTACCTGATGGAAGATTTTATAGGTGCACCTCTATATGACAAATAATGGGAAGTTTTGACCTTTTTCCGCACCACGAGACACAAACACTAGAATAGGGTTTAGCTCTTGTATTTGATGAAATTGATGATCAAAATAACATTGACCATGTTACACAAATATTGCCCTAGTGTTAGTTTATATTATTTATTCTATTGATTGCATGCTTGTATTTGATAGTTGAACCCATCCCCTCCCCCAAATGAGTATTTTCACAACACTGTTTATTCCTAACACATGGTCGGATTGACGACTCGACCGCAGTTGTTTTGAGTTGATTATTAGATTCCTAACATCTTTATTGACGAACTCGGTTACTTGCTACTATCTACCATTCTTTGTAGTATAGTAGTAGGAACGGGAGCAACATATAAATCTTATCTTTGAACCCTAACCGTCCTCCTGTCTTGTTTAGCCACGCTCGGGAGGGGGGGGGCCACTCATGTTTTTTGTGGCTCATTAAATCCGTATCATATGCTCATGTATATCAATATATACTCATGTTGTTCAATATATGCTGATGTTGTTTTGGGCTAGCAGAATGAACCATGCATGCCGGTATCAATTATTCCGGAGGTTCCATAAAAAAGTGAACCAGGAGATTATGAAACAGCTGGAAGATATTTACAGAGCCTCACATTTGGGTAATAAGATGATGGCTTCTGATGGGGGTGAAGATCAGTGAAAAACTGCAGATGATAGCTGGCATTTAATTATGATTTTATTATTGAAATAACCCTCCCGGATTATTATTGTTTCATGTTACTTTGCATACGATGTATATTTTTATAATTACTGTTCTCTGAAATGCAGGAGGGAGAGGGAGTTACATATGAAAGATTCTTGGGTTTCATATGAAGGATTCAATAAATTTGAAATAAAATTCAAGTGAAAAGATTATAGATTGAACCTTAAATGCATGTAAATAAATGTTATTCCAAATTCGAATAAATATAGTTTGAAATAATTATTTAAAGTCCTGGAAAACTAAAATATACGGGGAAGGATGATGACATGAAAAACTATGGACCCAACACACTTTACCACATTGAAATAACGTGTGTCCCCAATCCGAAGTTCCTCTTCATCAATAAACCCAGTAAACCACTTCGGGATCAGGGTTTTGAACTTCCTGTTCCCAGAGTAGTGCATCTCCTACTCCCTGTTGTTGCACCGTAGTAGAGCGGGCAACTTGTACAGTTGTAGGAGCTCCGAAATCAGGTTTGGGACGTGTTGATTTATAAACAAAAAAACACATTTAGTAAATATGAAAGTAACTTATAAAAAAATAATTGAAAATAAAATAAATGTGTATCAGAGAGGACTTACCAAAATTGGAACTGCGCCCTAAGTTCGCCTGGGTAAGAGTGTGGACAAAGTGTGCAATGACATCCCCGAATGTGGTTTGAGGACGACGATCCCCATCCGAATCACTAGGGATCTACATAGGTCAACAAAATTTATAGTAATAATTAGAAAATAAATAATAAAATAAATGAAATTTAAATCCAAACAATAAATCACTGACCTCAATCGGGGCACGTCTACTCGAACCAGCACTGTTGGGCATTATTCCTAAAATTCTATGTAAATTAGCTCAATTAATCTATTTTTTTGGCAAGGCGTTACACTTAATTGTCGGACTAAAAAGTGACTTGGCTGACATGTATGTGCGACGTCGCAAACCAGTTGGTAAAATCGACTGGTTAAAGTAGAAAAGTGTGGCATCGCATTCAAGTAGTGTTAACAGAACAAAAGAATGAACGACGTTCGCTACACGATCGCTCTAAACAAAGGAGGATCGATGAACCAGCGACATCGCATTCAAACCTAACAAACACATTGTCAACAGTGGAAAACCGAAGCAAACAAAGATTACGAATAACAAAATAGGGCCAGTTGACAGGTGAGAACGTAAAACCCAAATTCCTACAACATAGAGCCAACATTCATGGGAATTTTAATGCAAAAAAAACATATTGAAGCACCATATACAAATCAGATTTAATGGCAAATACAAAAAATGAAAGTACTCTAGGGAATCTAGGAAGCATACCTTCGAAAAGATGGGTTGAGGGACTGCTAAAATTCGAGGAAAAGTTGAATGTTTAAAGTGATGCATGAGGTGGGCTCCATATATATAGTCATTACGAATCGTTCTGGAATTCCACCTTAAATGAAGCAACATAACAGATCAGTCGACCAAACCGACATGGTACCAACGTTGGAGCGAAGTTGACTAATCTATATGTGGGCATCACCATTTCAGCCCACTAGCATATCAACGAGCATATGTTTGACCAACAACATATGCAACATCACATACCTATCGTTTTTAGTGACTTATAACTGACATGTTACCGACGTTGGTTCTCATTAAAGCGGGCCTCACCATTTCGTCCCATTAGCATAGCAACTGGGTCGACGTTTGACCAAAACGAATATAATTAACCTTAATAACAGTTAATAGTATTATTATATACTAATAACTGAAGTTTATAAATGTTCATGAACTTCATAGACGTCCAGTTCGATGGGAATTGATTTTATCACAAATGGTGAACTTTGTTGACGCAAGTACGATTGGAACCACCACATGGACTCGCATGAAATTTCATATTATTGACTTTTGAAGAAATAAAAAGATAATATAATTACTCCTATCACAATTATTAAAGCTACAGTACATGGCCTCGTATAAATTGTAGATGATTACTTACAAATATAAAAGGCGCCATTCAGAATAACTTGCGCAAGTATATGTAGATTAAAACCAAATTCATTATTACCCTCGGTAAGTATAGGTTCAACTTTGGTTGTCAAAGTTTTTATTCGAGCCGGTCGTAATCGGGGTTAGGAATGCCAGTGTGCATTTATAATTTTGCACTTAGGTCCCTCTGACAGAGTAGGACAACTTGATATGAAAAATTGGAGATACATTTAGCCGATTCACCAATTCACAACCACAATGTTCCAATTTGGTCATGGACGAACAATACCAGAGTAATCGTCCGTCATTTTTGTTAGTATTCCATTAATACCCTTACGATAAGCGTTATGAGACCACATAGAATTGCATGAAATTTCATATTCTTGGTTTTTGAAGAAATAAATAGATTATAGAATTCCGTCCATCACAATTATTAAAGAGACAATACATGGCCTCTTATAGATTGTAGAAGATTACTTACAAGTGTAAAAGGTGTCATTCATAAGAATTTGTGGAAGTATATATGGAATAAGACCAGTTTCTTTATTACCCTCAGTAAGTATAGGTTCAACTTTGGATTTCAAACTTTCTTTTTGGGCCGATCGTAACCGGGTTTTGGAATGTCAGTGTACATTTATAATTTTGCACTTAGGTCCCTCCGACAAAGTGGGACAACTTGAAATGCAAATTTGGAGATACACTTAGAAGATTCACTAATTCATGATCACAATGTTCTGATTTGGTCATTGACGAATATACCGGGGTATCGTCCGTCATTTTGTTAGTATTACATTACTACCATTACGATAAGCGCTATGAGAACGATGGGAACCAGAGAATCGCATGAAATTTCATATTCTTGGTTTTGAAGAAATAAAAAGATAACAGAATTCCGTTCATCACAACTATTAAATCGATAGTACTTGGCCTTGCATAGATTGTAGAAGATTACTTACAAGTATAAAAGGCGTTATTCAGAAGAACTCGTGGAAGTATATGTGGAATAAAGCCAGTTTCTTTATTTCCACTGGTAAGTATAAGTTCAACTTCGGATGTCAAAGTTTCTTTTTGGGTCGTGTGTAATCGGGTTTCGAAATGCCAGTGTACATGTATAATTTTGCACTTATTTCCCTCCAACAGAGTGGGACAACTTGAAATGCAATATTGGAGATAACAATATGGCACAGCCCGTGCTTCATACTTGTCTGCATGAGTCATTTGAACTGCACGGACCGTGCAATACCTTGCGGCCCGTGCCTTTACTTAGGCACCACACCAATTGGCTCGCACGGGCTGTGTAATAGAACATGGTCATGCCAGTCTTCAACTTTGTGCGAGTTTTGACTCCTGTCTCCTTGACGCATTTCTATCTACTTCCACGATTAAGTACATGGTTATCAGTCTACTACCATTCTTACGAATGGACTTCTAATATCTACTACCATCCTTGTGAATGGCCTTCTACTCCGAAGTGCTTACGAGCGATCTACAATGAAGTTCACTAAATAGGATCTAGATGCTTATAAGGACATAGAATCGATTAGGTCTAAATAAATCCACAAAACTAAGGATTTAGACAAGAAAACCCAACTAAACTTAGCATTCAACCAAACAAAATATGCTAATAAATGTGCTAAATGCATTGGTTACCATATGCTTCTAGGTGCAGATCACTAGATGAATGTGATAGTGTTGATTTTTGTTATATTTATCCTAAGATAGCACTAATGAGAATGTTTTAAATGTCAATCTTTCTTGATTAATCCAAGTAAATGCAATAGTTGGTTAAATGTTTTTACATTTGGTTGAAAGTTTGCAGGTGTTATCAAGTCTATTGGTTCTTTGTGCTTGATGCTATTGATGAGATATCTAGGTTTACAAATAGTCGTTGAATGCTTTTGCAGATTACTCTTATGAAGAACGGAATGTTCATCTTCAAAATTGAAGGTATAACATTCGCAATAGGTAATCAAGATGAATAAATAGGTTATTGCTCCTATGATCTATTTGAGGCTTGGAAGTGAAAATCAATTGCACCCAAGGTTTCATAACTTGTGCTAAAATCCCATCTTTTAAGTTTGTTGCATGATTAGCATACTTCTCTTTATATGCTAGTTGTTTTGTCTTTAAATTCATAACTTATAAAACCCAAACCAAAACCCTCCTTTTATTGCTTTTATATCTACATATGTATATGCTTATATCCATTGTTATATACATGAATCCTTAGGAAAATCACTCTTCTTCGTGGACGATCCCTCTTACCACTATCTACTTATTGTAGTTAGGATGCAATTGGAGTTATAAATTGTATATTTAAGAGATATGACGATGACCTCCCAACCGCCCGCCACCACTGTGCCAACACCGCATCACCGCTCAAATTTTCTCCTCCGCATCCCGCTCCCTTCCGCCCACCACAACAATTTTGAAGAATCCTAACCCTAGCTCCTTGCACCCAAATTGACCAATTCCCTCTCAACCTTCAAACACACACGCCCGCTGCCCCTCCTCCATCGCCCACCATCACGCCGCCCCATTCCAATAAAACTTGCCACCTGTTACCACCAGCAACCAACGTTGCACCACCAAAGTTCCCAAGCGCGAGTCACGTTCCCTTCTATGACGTTCGTTTACCCAACGTAACCAAGCCCACTAGCAATCTTAATTATATCCTCCAGTCCACGCCCAGAGCAGCAACATAGCCTAATCTCTCTTCTACCTAGCACATCGGTGAAAATACCTGTTCGAGAGGCGTCACCCCCACGAGTTTCTCCTCCACCCACCGCTGTTATGCCGGAGAATTAGGGCACCATCACAACAAGAAAAGGGGGAAAACGAAATAGGAAGAGGGCATTTATGCCTTTTTCCTTTTTTAAATCTAGGGGTAAAATAGCCATTTCATTAAATTCCGGCCAAACTTTCAGTTGACAATTAAACATTTTTTAATCTTACAATGTTATATTAACCCTTTCAACCTAAAATTAAGATAATTTTACCATGACAAAATTTTGGGAAAAACCATCTTTCCATAGTCTTTTGAAGGAGGGGGTTTAATTAAAATAATAAAAGGTAAAACGTCTTAGTTGCAATATTAAAAATTTATTATGCAACGTGTAGTAGTATTAAAGTTTAGAACTCAATTCATGCAATTCATAAATTTTATTTTCATTTCTTCTAATTTACACTTTTAATTTTAATTTTTCTATGACTTTTACAAAAAATGTCTTTTAAAAGACATACTCTTTTACCATTTATTACTTTAAAAAAGAAATTTAAAGAAAAAAAAGATACTCCCTCCGTTTTTTTATGTTTGGCACCATAGATTTAGCTGTTTTTTTTTTCAAGTTGAAATGTGTGGATGAAATTGAATGAGGAGAGTAAACAAGTTTAATGAGTGGTTGAGAATGATGTACTTTTTGCCATAAAAGAAAATGTGACAATCTTAGAAAAACATAGTAAAATGATAAGTGTGTCAAACATAGAAAAACAGAGGGAGTACAAATCCAGCACGAGAACGAATGTGACGCGTAGAGCACAACTCCCGTACATGGCACGCTAGCACCGGGCACCCACAGACCATGACAAGCATAGCCTCCTTGTTTGGATTATGTGGTTTATCCATCCAGAGCACTCTATCCCCGTTTCCGTTACTCCGTTTCCGTTACTCTCACCACTTCCTTGGTTTGTTTACAGCTTTAAATGCGAATCAACCATCAACTAAGGATGTTGGCTATATCACGCTCTATATTTTACTTGTTTACACTCTAATACATGTATAAAATTAATTAGATTTTTAAAAGTTAAAAGAAAATTTTATAAACAAAATAACATAAAAGTTAAAAAACAAAAAAAAAGCAAAAAAAATGAAAAATAAATCTCATCACCACCACCGATCCGCCACTACCATTGCCGCCGCTTGACCACCACAGCCCCACCGTCCAAATCCTAGGCCCACCGCCGTCCAAAGCCCAGCCCCAGCCCTGCCGTCCCTAGGTAGGAGCGAACCAAGCAAGGAGAGAACAGGGCGGTGGGAGGAAGAAGGAGAGAACCAGGGGAGAAGGAGAATCAGGGGAGAAGGACCGAGACATATTTGGCATGGTGCTAGAACTTTGTTTAGAGATGTTGTTACTGGTAATGACCCATATTTGGATGCCTAAGTAGAATTTGGAGCATTCCAAAAACTTGGAGATCCAACTCCAAAAAGACAAGCAGTCTAGCTAGAGGAAAGAGAGAACCGGGGGAGAAGGGGAAGGAGAGAAACGGGGGGAAGAAAGAACCGGATCTGGGAAAAGAGAACCGGAAAATAAGAACTGGGGGAGAGTGAGATCTGACCGGGGGAAAGGGAGAACGAGGGAGAAGGGAAAGGGAGAACCGGAGAAGGAGATCCGACCGGGGTTGGGAAAAGGAGAGCGGTCGAGCGTCGAAAAGCATGGGGGGATCTGGTGGGCGGTGTTGGGCCAGGCAGCGATAAGGACGGAGGACGGCGCTGGGTGGGGCGTCGAAAGCACGACGAGGCTTCGAAAAGCAGGGCCAGGTGACGTCGGGGAAGACGTCGGCGAATCCGTCGCCGACTAAGGTCCTACTCCGGAGAAAATGCCGCCGTCGGAAAACACCTCCGCAGGCGAACTTCGTGGTTGGAAAACACCGCCACCAGCAAACTTTGCTGTCGGAAAACACCACCGCCGGCGAACTCCGCCCCCAGGGTGTTAGATTAGGTTTTAAATTAAATTTAAATTAATTTTTTTAATCCTTAAATCAAATTCAAATACATATAATATAGTACAAATACAGGTCGTATACAATAAAATATAGTGCGTGATATAAGAATCCACTTCAACTAATGAGCTAAATTTGGCCCAAATTCAAAACCCCTTGTAATATTTTAATACGCCTGTGTACACACTCGGACTCTCTCTCTCTCTCTCATTTATTTGGCGGATTTCTGTTAACCGCGCCCCCATCTTGTCATCGCATCCTTTTAGCACAGCAGACGTTTCTCTCCAAAAGTTTTCTGTACTTGTAAGGTTTCAACTTTTCTTTTTGTCGAGGAGCCGACTTCTTCTACTTCTGGTGGGTCTCCTTATCTTCAACCTCTTTCTCTCCCTTCTCTTTGCCTGATTTTGGGGGTTTTTCGAACTGGGCTCACGCTATTTCGCTCTTAAACATGCTTAGAGATGGGGTGGGAATTGTGGCATGGATAGAAAGCTTTAGTAGTTCGTTTTATGAGTTATATATGTTTTGTTCTTCAGTAAGAGATAATTGCCGGATACATATTATAGTTCCTCAGTTTTGTTTGTACGCCGTCCTGTACCATCACCTTGCAGACTTCTCAGAATAAGGCGCTTTTATTTTCTAGTCAGCTGTGATTCAGTTAAGAATAGGGCCATAAACTGTACCAAGTTCAGTTCAGATACTGATTGCTTTTTTTCTTTTTTAACCATAGAATTGTAAAATTAGGGATACCATTTTATCTCTTTTAATCCATACACGGGCCTTTTTGTGGTTTTCAGAGAAGGATTAGGTTAAGTAGAACTATGTTGTACCAATTGTTTATCAAAGGACTCTCTCAACTTTCACTCACACATTTTGTTTGTTTGATATGTGTTTTGATTCGGGTGTTCTCCGGCATCGATTGATGCATAGAATGTGATATGACCAAGAAGCTTCCCTCTAGGTTCTGGTCGTTGATAATAGTATTTCTTCTAGAAGTATCCATTACTAAGACTTGTTCTATGGTTACCTAATGACATTGAAATAATTTCTGGTTAGACTTGGGACTTAGGAGTAGTTGAGCAACATGTATTCGTGTAATGTTAAAGAAAAATTATTTGGTAACCTACTTCTGAACAACCATGATTTCAGTTTTTTAATTTTATTTTCCTGCTCTCTCTGCCTGAGTTTTACCATTTTTGCTGAAGTTTCTGGATATCTTCCGTTGACCAATTGAAGTTAGACTGTTTCCTCTAAGATTTGTTTTTAGATGTTGCATTATAAGTTTGTTTTCTCTGCTAAACCACTTGCAGTTTTTTGGTTTTCTAATCAATTCTTATCTGTTAGGCAGGCTTCTCTTCATTACAAAAGAAACTTAGCCATATACATCTGGTCCAAATGTCACATATCTTCTGATTACTATGGTATTCTATTCGTACAAACTGCCTCCTGATCTATGTTCAACGCTCAGTATGTCATATTTTAATTGATATGAAAGAACAATTCTGGAAGTATAATTTAATGAGTCAAAGTAAACTTTAATGGTATTTGCCCACAGTTCAACTCTGGTTACACATTCAGCTGCATCCGTAGTTTCAACTCTTGGAATGTATAAATGCAAACAATGCGATGATTATTGTTGCTAGTTTCTAACAACATTCTCTTATGTTGGTTTTCAGATATTTGTGGGAAAAAATATTGGTTCTTAGGGCGCAAAAGTGATGGAGCAGTACTTCCAAAATCCCGCAGTTGGAAACAACTTGAGCCAAGACGGAATTTCCATGGCTAAGTGGAAGTCGTTATCTGGCAATGGGTCTGAAGAAAAAGCTTCCGGGGGTTTAGACTGTAACATATGCCTGGATCTGGTGCAGGATCCGGTAGTGACATTCTGCGGTCACCTCTATTGTTGGCCCTGCATCTACAAATGGCTTCATTTCCAGAGCCACCCTTATGAAGATCCCAACCATCAGCACCCGCAATGTCCTGTCTGCAAAGCTCAACTATCTGAGGAAAGCCTGATTCCTTTGTATGGACGGGGACTAAGTTCTAAGCCCTCAGATGAGAAAGCACGACAACTTGGTATCGTCATCCCACAGAGACCACTTAGTCCTAAGTGCAGCAGTCGCAGCCCGTCAGCATCTCCTACCCCGACTATATCTCGTGCAGTTCCGCAGCTTCAACAATTTGGTTACTTGCAACAGCCTCAATTTCATAATGGCAGCTACATGGCATCGCCTGCATTGGACCTGGGTGGCACAGCAAATCCTAACTCATCTCATCCAATGATCGGAATGTTAGGGGAAATGGTCTTGGCTAGGATGTTCGGGTATGAGGCAGATATGTATGCATATCCCAGCTCTTATCATTTGATGGGTGGAACCAGTCCGAGGATTAGAAGGCAAGTAATGCAGGCTGATAAATCCCTTGGTAGAATAATCAATTTCCTCTTCTGTTGCATGTTCTTGTGCCTTTTGTTGTTTTGATAGACAGTGTTTCGAAGTTTGATACAGTTTTCTTTCAACCATCCCTGTGTATACATGTAAAAAGAACCCTCACTACTATGCAAACTAAAGTTATTGCAACATTTCTATGACTTTGTAATTACTGATATAAGAGTTACGTGATATGTGTAATGAGAAATAGTGTTTCTATGATATAATCCTAAGATTAATCTTAAACCGACTTTTCTTAGTTCTAGGCCCGTCAAACTGGTCGGGTCACCCAATAGATAACTATTATCCATCTACTATTTTCATTTATTGGATTAATGGATATAAATGGATTGTAATTGTTGGATTGAGTTGTGTTGGATAACAGGTTACCCGTTGGATAATTTTGGGTCGGGTTGAGTTGGGTAACGGGTGACCCGTGGATAATTTCCTATGATAAGACAACAATTTTTTTACAAGTTGAGTTAAAACTTCAATAAATTGGGTAAACTGATAAATGACCCGTTGGGTCAAAACAAAGTGACCCGTTGGATAAAAGTCATTTAGTTGGTTTGTAAACGAACCGAGTTGTAAATCATGGGTAGTGGTATAAACGAACCAAACTATTCACGAAAACTCGCGAACAATTTGATCAAAACTTGAATCAAATTAGACTTAACTATGCTCGAGCCAAGCTTTTATAGTATTCGAGCTCGAGCTCACTAATATTGTTCATAAAGATTGTCGAGCCAATATAATA
>JAULKM010000011.1:6453758-6461258 GCA_032355605.1 Rubia tinctorum | reverse complement strand
CTAAAGTAAATTTAAAACATAAAAATATTCTTAACAAAATGCATGTAATTGAATTCTAAATATTGACGAACAATCTTACGAAGTTCGATCATGTTACTTCATGCGTTAATGTAGTTACATCATTTATTTGACATGTTACTTTATATGTTCCAGAAAATTTTAAAACACCTAAATTTTCTCAATCAAATGCATAAAGCCATTTTTATGTAGAAATTTTTATACACTTTACTTCTTTACTTAATCTGTTTATGAGGGAAGATCGTGTATTTAATGTATCACTTCAGACATTTAAGAAAATTTTACAATATCAGTATAATTTTTTTTAAAAAAATCCAACTGATTAAATTTTAGACCTTTAGCATCACAATACATCATGCACTTATTGAGTTACATGTATTTAACATGTTACTTCTAGGACTACAATAAATTTTAAAACATCAAAATATTCTTAACAAAGTGCATGTAATTGTATATATGCAATCAAAACCATACCTGAACGTAAACTTGTAAATTTTCAAATTTAACATCTTCGCTGCTTTCTCCTCTATACAAAGCAATTTCATTGTCTTGAATTGTTTCATTTTCACTAGTTTTTAACTGCAACACTTTAGATCGTAGATTTCAACCTTTAATTTCATAAAATTGAGATTTCAACTATAAAACTAAGATTTTTAACCGTAAATTTTATATTACGTCGATCATTTCACCTTTGCAAATCATAGAAGCTTTCGAATCTGCTCTCGTTCGATCATTCTGGCGCAAAATTCACCAGTTTCGAAGCTAAAATTCGACCTCTTCAGATTTGCGACAAAATTTGCAAAATTTAATATATGAGATTGATCGCAAATTTGAACCGCCGATTTGCAGAGTTTTGATCGCCGATTTGAGATCTTGAATTCGGTGTTTAGTAGCTCTGATTCGGATTGAGTTTGAGGAGTAATGAAATTCCCTGATTTTGAGACGGAATGAAATTCCGTGATTTTGAGGAGGAAAGAATATATGACAGTTATTTTGGGAGGAAAGAATAATCGGGTTTGAACTAATTTTTTATAACCCAATTTTTTGCTCCCTTTCCAGTCTATTTTCCTATTTTACAACCATGTCCCATTTTCAGGTTCATTATTATTAATTGCTGTCTGGTCCCTCGTCTCACCATTTGATATAGTGAGAAGGTCTCATAGGAGTTTTTTTTTCATTTTTATAACAATTTCCAACTGCAATATTTTACAATAAAGTATAATATTTTAAAAAAAATCTTATGACAATAATTTTATTTATATTTATTGTACAACATAATTCAATACAATACGCGAAACGAACACGAAACGACACGAACCACAATAAGTACAAGCACAATAGTAAACTTTAAATTATATAATCGCGAAAGCGCGTTATTAGCCCAATGAGTACCGTCCGAAACCAACTCTACCCAAACTCAAATTTATTCGTGTCAACCCGAGCTGAATTAGAAGTTGAAAAATTCTGAACCAAACTTGAATCAATCCATTTACTTGGATGAGATCCGTATCGAACATAACCGGCCAGGCCCGAGACCGAAGTCACATCCGATCATGAGTCGACAATGACATTTATCCGACCCGGAAGACCTGTTTGGCGGGTCTTCTTGTATGGGTACCAAATTCGCTGTAAGCTAGAATTTCTGCTTTTGAACCCGATTTGTGTATCTGAAAATTCGGGTCGACGAAGTAAACCCCAGAGCTCTAATGGACTCTGCTGAGCCGAAACAACTGCATCCTCCAACTTCTACTGCTGAGCTCATCCATGTCTTCTGGGACGAGGGCATGCTGAAACACTACACAGGGAATGGTGTATTTGATACAGGAATGGACCCTGGGTTTTTCGATGTCTTAGAAAAGCATCCAGAGAACTCTGATAGAGTAAGGAACATGGTTTCCATTCTCAAGAGAGGTCCCATTTCCCCCTCAATTTCTTGGCATATTGGCAGGCCTGCCCTCATCCCCGAGTTATTGTCTTTCCACACACAAGGTACATCATCTACCCTGTTCTGATTTCAATTGAAATTTAACTATTTTACCCTACTGTCTTTGGATTCTTTGAAAATGCGATATTCTGTTGGTCAAAGCTGCATGGATTTACCAACAACGCAGTGCTTGCTGCAAAGTTACTCATAGACGTGTGAATTGCCATGAATACATGCAGATATGGAAGCCAATTTGACCTGTTGGGAGGAATATGTGATGACGATTGGTTTAAACGGAGTTGTTCCTACCTAACGTCCCACTATCAATGCCTGTTTATTTTTAAGGGAAGAAAAGTGTTTGATCTCTAATCACCAAACTAAAAATGACATAAAAAGAGTCAATAGTTAAAGCTATACAGTTCGATGAAGCTAATAAGATCCTATGTGATAATACTGTACACCTATATGTCAATATAAATTTATAGTTAAAATAAATGTGGATGAGACAATCATTGTGGTACGGAGGGCTTATCAAGGTTTCATCAGATTGTATTTTTTTTATTATGGTTGATGACAGATGGAAAAAAAAGCTACGCGTACCTGATAGGAATATATTCGGGTTGACATTTCTATTTACTTAACATCTAGATGTTTAATTTATCAGAATACATCGATGAACTGATTGATGCTGATAGAAAAGGAGGGAAGATGATCTGTGCTGGTACTTTCTTAAATCCTGGGTCATGGGATTCTGCACTTCTGGCGGCTGGTACTACTTTAGCAGCTATGAAACATGTAATTGATGGAAATGGAAATCTTTGTTATGCACTGGTTAGGCCCCCAGGCCATCATGCTCAGCCTAATCAAGCTGATGGGTACTGTTTTCTAAACAATGCTGGCCTTGCCATTCATTTAGCTTTAACCTCTGGCTGTCGGAAGGTTGCTGTGATTGACATTGATGTTCATTATGGAAATGGAACTGCAGAAGGATTTTATGATTCTGATAAAGTTCTTACGATGTCCCTTCATATGAATCATGGTTCTTGGGGCCCATCCAATCCTCAGAGTGGAGCTGTGGATGAGCTTGGCAGAGGAAAGGGTGTTGGTTATAATCTGAATATACCTCTGCCAAATGGAACTGGAGATAAAGGATATGATTATGCTATGACGCGTTTAGTTGTTCCTGCTATTGACAAATTTGAGCCTGATCTGATGGTTTTGGTTGTGGGCCAAGACTCGAGTGCAGTAAGTTAGTTTCCTTCCTTCCAATTTCAAAATATACTGGCTTATCTGCTTTCTGAAATTATGAACAGCGTACAATTGAAGTAATTTTCGGTAGAGTACCACATTGCTAATGTTTCATAGTCTGCATAACATAAACATTTTTGTTTCATAGTCTGCATAACGCATTGCTTATGCTGGATGTTGCTTCAATATATTATTTAAATTGGACAATTTATTCTTTGAACCTTCTGCAGAGGTAACTCATGATAAAATTATGATTACTGCTTCCTATAGTTGGAGTTGCTTTAATTATCGAGGTCATTGAGTGCATTCATACTACAGTAAGCTAGAAAAGTTTCCCAAATATGCAGAAATACATGGGGCGTGAAATTAACATTTACAATCTACTGAAGTTACCTTCCTGATAGAGCTTTCTTAGGCTGGCAACACTGTATGCACATGGGGAAATAAAAGGAAAATAACTCAGGAGTCTAATTCAACAGTCTGTGTTATATATCCCTCAAGCTCAAATCATCAATTGCTGACGGAGATGTCCTTGGGATACTTACTGGTACAGGCATCTCATAAAATTGTTTTAAGATTATGAGCAAATGTGCTGTAGTTCATATAAGACATCTGATTTAAAGAAGCACTACTAGTATTATCCCCTTGGCCTTTCTCACACAGATTAAATGCTGTCAAAATAATGGAAGAAGCTGTCTTCTTAGCATGATCAACAAGAAACTAAATTTAGGAATCTAGATGCCTTAAGGATGCATTAGAAAAGATATATAGGTGTGTGTAAGTTATCTGTAGAGTTTTCCTTGGTTCTTGAGTTATAAGCTACAGGTTAACTTGATCTTTGTTTGACCTTGATGATGTGTTTCCATTATGAAAAGACTAGAATATAAAAGTGTGAGGAAGGTTGTTTAAGTGGCTATTTCCATGGTACTACAGGTTTATTATTCTTAAACTTAAGATTCTAATTATTTGGCTGCTTGACTTCAGTTTGATCCAAATGGAAGGCAGTGTCTTACAATGGGTGGTTACAGAAATATTGGACACACTGTTCGTTGCTTGGCTGATAAGCACACACTTGGGCGCCTCCTGATTGTGCAAGAAGGTGGATATCATGTAACCTATTCAGCTTATTGTCTACATGCCCTTCTTGAAGGTGTGCTTATGGTTCCAGTTCCTATGTTAGATGATCCTATTGCATACTACCCAGAAGATGAGTCCTACAGTCTCAAAGTTATCGAATCAATCAGAAACTGCCAGATGAATGGTACACCGTTTTTTAAGGAATGTTAATCTGAGGTATGTACGTTGCTTCTGGAAAATTTTCATACCTGGCTGTCACAGACATCCGTTCTATAGCCAAAATGGTGCAACAGCTAGACTGCAATAGTAGATCCTTTGCTATTTGACCATTAACAAGGTCGATTTAGCAATTTCAGTAATCTAGAGTACTTTTGTAGTTTGCACACACGATTTACTTGTGTGTTTTAAGACCTTCACTTATTAAAAGGGAAATGATGTCTCTGTGTAATTTCATTCTGTCAACCAGCTGTTTCAGAATTGTTGCATTTCCCCTACACTTTAAAAGAGAAATTTCCTATCTGAGCTTCCAACAGAAATTGTAAATGTTAGATTGAATCGGAAGACGAATTCATACTACAGTATTGGAGATACTGCAGGAAATTTATTCTGAATACATCATTGCAATAATTGCATACGTCCCTATTTAGCTGAAGGACAAGATTGAAACTTCTAGTTAGGCTTAGGGCACAAGGCCTGCCTTGATTTTTTGAATGGTGGTAACATCTGTTTTGAAGGATTCAGCAAGAATATCATCATCAATATTTGTGGAAAATAAGGTAGCTGGGAGAGAAGCTGTCCCAGCATTGGTGCTGCCGAAGGCAGAGATAGCTATGGCAGGAGATCTGGGATCAGAGTTGAACTGAAAATGCACTAGACCCTTGGGAAACACAAAAATGTCATTAACTTGGGAGGGTCTGAGTGAAGAGCTTATTTGTGGTGTCCACAAATCCAACCTCCAGACTGCCTTTCACCAAAAATAAGAGCTCTGCGGATCGGGGATGAACATGAGGGGGATTAACATTGCCGTTGGGAAACACTCTGGCCATCGAGAGCTGGGAATTCTGCCTTGGCAGCTTTTGTTACTGTAAGTTTTTGCCCAGTAGAACCAAACACTACTCGCAGGCCAGTGAAGGTAAAGAAACTTGCATCAACCGCACTAGCGTTTATATTCTCAGGGACCAGGAAATCAGACGTAATATCGGGATCAGCAGCTCTAGCCATCTTAGAAGTGGCAAACACAATCAGAATGCTTAGAAGGGTAAAGTTCAGTGAGGATGAGGCCATTGTGAAGCAGGTACTGAAAATCAATCAAAGTTGATTGCTGGTTTTAGTATCAGGAATGATCGGGTAATATACATTTATAGGCGCGCCCAGGTTGCTTAATCCATCTGAAATGATACTTACTATGCTTACTCATGTCCTATGTCACGGTGAGTCGGGACGGGGACATATATGGGTATGAATACGGGTATGAAAAATGGTAAAACATAAATATTTTGGATATGGGTACGGCAAGAATTTGTGGTATTGTCTTTTATAAGAATAAGATAGTGGTATTTTTTCCAATGTTTTTTAACAAATTAGAGCACGAAATTAGTAGATTTTTAAAACAGTAATAAAATCATGACATAGAATTAACTCTATTTGTGTGTTTGGCTTTCCATTAATAGTGGAATTTAGGAATCGGAATAAAAACATTTCCTAGAAGTGCCCATCAAATATTCGATACGGGAACGTCAGGTACAGTTCTTCACCTTGGGAGCCGTTCCCGTGCAACATAGCTCATGGCATACCTGATCTCACTACACAGCTGGCCCGGGATCCTCTTAAAATTTGGAATAAACCAAGATTGCTAATTGTATAGGTTATGGTTACCGGACCTCCCAATCTTTGTGGTGGGCAACCGTATGTAATTTCTTTGTCTCAGCCTGACAATGAGTTGAACTAAAAGAGGACGGTATTTTTTTTATATTTTCCCCTTTCCAGGAACAAAAGGACGTAATTCTTGTATACCACCGATAACTACTCATAGTCCAATTTTAAATTGCAATTTAACTATTTATTAGTCAAAACTTACTAAAAATATCAAGGATCAAACATCTTTTAAATTAACTGTTGAAACGCAAACCGTGTAATATAAAATGGAACGGAGGAAGTAAACGTTGTTACGCTACTTGAGTATGCCTTTGCCTAGACGGATGCTATCTCTCTATTTCTCGTCTAATATATGTTCAATTTATATTAAATAAGTTCGTAACGTGAAATGCAAGTTATGAATTCGATCTTACAACTATAATAATTTTAAATTATAGCGAACATTAGGTGGGTAGGAAGAAGCACACCATGATCTGCCTCAATGTCACCTGACGAGTGAACGATCCATAAGGAGGCCAATATTCCGGAGCGAGATCATCAAATTTATCGAATAGAGGAAGACTAGTTCGGACTAATTTTTGAATGATTAGCTCTTATTTTTCCATATTCTTCTCCCGATTTTAAATTTCTCTTTGCAACAAGTGAATCTTGAAGCCATAGTTTGATCATTACACCAGACTATCCCAAAAGCAGTGCGTTGGGGGACATCTCTAGCCCGGACCGGATCGAGTGATTGTGTTTTCCGCTAGTCTCGCAAAGAAGGTCATTCTTTCCTATTTGAAAGAATCATCCTTCTGAGAATTGCACATTCAACTCCTCCCACACAAGTGAAATACCATCAAAGCAATCGAAATACAAAATGAACAGAATCGCCGTCAAAGAATATCCACTGCTATAAAATATAAATGTAGGTGCTTCAACTTTTAACTGTAGTTGTTTCAAGTTATGTGTCGGTGCTTTAATTTAAAGGTGTTGATGCTTTAACTTATGTGTGTAGTTTAATTGAGCGTAAAGTCTAGATGTTTCAACTATTAACCGTAGGTGCTTCAACTATTAACTATAGGTGTTTCAACTCATGTGTGTAAGTACTCTAAGTTAAAGGCGTCGGTGCTTGAAAATGATTTTTTTTTGTGTTTTAAATTTTTGTGCCAATTTAATTATTTCTTATAGGTGCTTTGAGCGTAAAGTGTAGGTGTTACAACTTTTAACTGTAGGTGCTTCAAGTTATGTGTGTGTTGCACATAATATTGGATATATAACAATTTGATTAAAGCTCGAAAATAAAATTGCCAACAATCATGCATGAAAAGAATAATTGTATTAATTGATCATGCATTACAGTGTCATGCTTAATTAAA
>JAULKM010000011.1:6443655-6453658 GCA_032355605.1 Rubia tinctorum | reverse complement strand
AAGCAAGGCGAGCATGAATAGCATGCTGCCCTGATGGAGGAGGATCATATTCCCAACCAGTCTATCCAGCCACCACCAGCATTCTCTCAGTTTGTGCTACCACCTGTTTTTTAGCCTCATTTTGCGCCACAGTCATCAGTCGAGCAATGTTTTGGAGCACCACCTCCTTATTAGGGACCTGTTCACATCCAAGAGGAGCCCTACCAGTCATCTGGCCATAGTTCTCACAAGCACAGCTACTCTCCGCATGTTGACTACTTTGAAGAGTCGAGTAGGCCCAACACCCGTGGGCCCCCTTTTGCTCTCGAGCTGCATTGCCACATCATTTCCATTTCTTCCTAGCATGAGGCTCATCCCTAGAACCATTCACAGTTCATTCCTTTCCTGGAGCACAATTCACAAGGATATCAGTCAACTTTATCTTATCACATATGGATCTTGCCGCAGAGACAGGAGCCAGAGTGGATGTCATCTTAGGGAGATGTTATCTTCGGTGTTAGGCAGGATGTACATAGGCTTGGCACTCAGCTCGACTATCACCAGTGGGAGACAACAGACAAGTTTGTTAGGATGGATGATCAACTCCACTATCTGAGGTTGGACATGTACTCATTGCCCATGACATGAGATAGTTCAATGATCGGCTGAGGATGGCAGGCATTAGAGACGCAGACTATCATCAGGATCTGTACGGGTAAGGGTGTGGAGCCAGACGTCGCGGACGGAATCATTGACTCTTCGATGTTTTCCAACCTCTCTTTTCACCTTGGTCGCATTCATTGGGAACAATGCATGAACTAAGTGTAGGGGAGGGGTTGGAACACCTTCATGGTGGCATATCTTTTGCTTTCATTTTTTATTTGGATTTTTTTTTGACAATTTCCCTTTGTTTTCTTGGTTTTTCCCTCATTAGTTTCAAAAACTTACTTCTAGTTTGTTTTGAAAGCTTTGATTTTGGTGTGAAGGCACCATTTGTAATTTTTGTTTTGCGGATGTTTTGGGAGAATTTTGGTGGTGTAATTTTTTGTTTCTCTTATCTTCATGTAGTATGAAGCTCATCTTTGGGGCATTTTTTGCTACACAAAAAAATAAAATTTTGAAAAATGAAAAAATATCCCTGACTAAGTCAGTAACCCGAAAGGGTTACTTAGGCAAAAATGGGAAAAGGCCGGATAGGTTGAAAAGGTAAAAATGAGATGCAAGGCTCGGCTAGGTTGAAAAACCTAGGCAAAAATGAGAGTCCGGTGTGGAAAAAGTGAGAGGTGAGCTCAACATGCAAGATGCTATGATGAAAACTCGAAAGGGCTCCAAGGAAAAATGGGAGAAATTGAGAGAAAATGAAAACTTCAAATTGAACATCTCTTGGATTATCATTGGCGACTTCTTTCGATGGAGTTAGTTTAGATTCACACTCATCACACACACTTTGCATTTTATAGGATTGATTTGGTTGATAGGTTAGTGTAGCTTCTTCGGGGAGAGTGAGAGTTGTGAGATTATTACAATCTTTGGGGAAACTAGGGTAGCTTAGGAATATAGTTGAATGTATTGGTTAAATTTTCTTTGCATGCTACTTTCCTCTTGGATTTTTGCTAATTTTTTATTACTCGAGGACAAGTAAAGGTTTAAGTGTGGGGGATTGATCTTCACCTTATTGCATACGTTAACCAATGCATTTGACACATTTGTTATTATGTTTTATTTGGTTGATTGCTAGTTTTACCTAGGTTTACGTTACAAAAGGTTTCGATTAACGTTGTTGGTTTTCTTATCTAAATCCCGAGTTTTTTAGACTTAACTGGATTTAATGGACACTTTGTCCTCATGAGCACCTAGATCTTCTTTTGTAAGCTTACTAGTAGGTTGTTCGTGAGGACTTTAGCATTATCTCGTAGAAGGCCATCCGCAAGGGTGGTAGTAGATATTTGAAGGTCATTCGCAAGGGTGGTAGTACATATTTGAAGGCCATTCGCAAGGATGGTAGTAGACAGAAAGACACGAACCAAAAATGTGGTAGTAGATAGAATTGAACCAAAAAGGTGGAGTCAAAGTTTAACATTCTCAAAACGGAATGGTGGTACTAACATGTATGACAGTTGGCACCAGCCGACACGGCCGTGCCAGAGACCTCCAACATGGACCATCTTAGCCAGCATGGCTGTGCCACAACCTCTTGGCATGAGCCATTTGATGGAACAAGGCCTGTGTTGCCCAAATTCTTTGTGAGGCTAAGTATGGACACGAACCGTGCCCTTTTACACGCCCGATGTCGTTTCAACTCTAAAAATGTGAAGACCAGCCCATGGGGTGAGAAGAACGACATGGTCGTGCCATTTTTTTGCTCGGAAAATAACTTCCAGCCAACGGTCTGCAAGAATTCACACTGTCCGCGTCATTTAACTGACCAAAAAGTGCTTCCAACCGATGCCCTGAGCCAAACGACTTGGGTGTGAGGTTCAGATGTCAAAAAAGGAGGACCAGCCAATGGGCCGCAGTAGCCTACATGATTTTTGCTAGACACAACCGGCAAGGCCATGCTAGGCCACACGGCCTGTGTCAGCACCAACCGGCATGACCGTGCAAGGCGACACGGGTCGCGCCATCCCCCAGCTGGCACGATCATGCCCGGCTGCATAGCTCATGCCGTTTGCTGCTGCTAGGGTTTTTTGGCTTATTTTGGGCCTTTTTCAAGGCACAATACCCTAATATCGGAGCCTATGTCTAATAGGGTTTAAGTATATGCTTATTTTAGACTCCTAAGAGTAGGTAGAGAGAGAAAGTTGCTATTCATTCTCTCTAATTTCTTTTCTTCTCCTTTTCTTATTTTTCCCAAGGGCATTGAATCCAATGAAATATTCGAGTTCAATGTTTAGGGAGTTGTAAATTAACTTGAGATTTTTATTTGTATTCATGATTTGGTGTTTGTTTTGGGAGATTCTATAGATCTACCTATCTTGATGTGTTTATGATTATTATGTTGGCTTGTTTTTCATATTCTTATCAATTGTATGATTGTCACACTATGATTGGCACACAACGTTGTCTACTTTAATGTTGGCGCACTTATCGATATCCCCCAGGGAGGGACACCTAGATGTCATGCGGGTAACGATAGTCTGGTACTGTATGAGTGTGTGCATGTGGATCCCAAGTCAACGTTACAATCGATCATACACTAGTCATAGCTGGTAAATTGGCCCTAAGTGTTACAGATAGAGATAACGTTAGTAGAAAAATAGGGATTACGTGAGTCACAACCATAGAGCCATTGATAAGGTGCCTATCCATTTGCCTCTATAGACCTATGAAGAAGCATTCGTAGTGGAGTGCTCGAGACGTAATTGTACGAGAGAGATTCAGATCTACATAGCAGTTTAGGATCGTTGTTGCACTCCCCTAATTACGGAGAAGGTGTCGATGAAAGATTACATGCGCACCCCACGTGACAAGTATAGGGAAGTGTTGACCATCGACCACACTACGGGTCATAAACACTGGGATAGTTTTACATATCATGAATGTGATTGATTCTAGGATAAAAACATAACACCAGTCATCTTATGTAAATACTCCACAAGTGTTAGTTTTATATATTTTTACTCTCTTGTGCTCTTGCATGCTTGTAGTTGTTAGATAAAAACCACCCCAAAACCTGTTTTGCAACATTAGATATTCCTGACATGTGATCGAATTGATGAACCGATTACGACTGTGTGTAGTTAACTTTTAGATTCCTAGCATCTCTGTAGACGACCCCGGTCTTGCCACTATCTACCCCATATGTAGTATCGTAGTAGGAATGAGAGAAACAATATAAATTCTCTATCTTTGATCCAACGTCCTTTTCTCGGGTTAGTAGATCTCCCGTGAAAAGGTTGTTTATTAGCAACCCCGAGGGGAGGCTCGTCACTCATAGAAGGTGCAGGGCTCATTGTTTTCAAGGTCATCATAATCAGAGCTGATTGATTTTATTACAATCTGAATTTTGTTGAAACAAAAACATTCTATTCGAATCTATGTACCAAGTTTGCAAGTATATTTTTATGGTTACTAATTTTTGAGTAATTTAAGTACCATATTTGAACAATAATTGATTGTATGTGCGATTCGATCTGCGCATGATTTTAACAACCATTTTCAACAGTACCATTCAAAACCATTTTCAACCGTACCATTCAAAACATTTTCAACTGTACCATTCAAAACCACAGACTGCACAACTGATGTGGGAAATTCCTTCCAAGTGATGATAATGCCTAGAATTAGATTACGATGAGTCATTGCCTTTTCGAGTTCCTGTGAATGTCCCCGGTTGGTCCCGAGGAGCAAGCTCTGATGCTCAAGTAAGTTTGGCTTGATTATGTATCTTTTGGGAGTGAATGTCACTTAAATTATTTGGTGTTTCATGTCTTTATTTGTAGATCTTCAATCGGGTGATCATGGTCTGATTATCGCGCTCCATCTTTGGAACACTGTCCGATTATGGGGTGTCGTGGCAAATGTTATCTTTCACTATTTCCGTGGTTTGCCACTAAGTAGTGTTGTTGTGTTTCAGGTCTTCACGGATTGGATGAACTGTCTTGATTCAACGAAACAGTCGCTACACATGCTCAATTTTAACTAAGTTGGACTCAGAAGGTCACATATATACCACTCTGGAACTTATACTTGAATTGATTGGGATAGTGTGCATGAAAGAGTTCGTGATTTAAGTGCATAGAGGAAAGTCTTCTCACTTTCATGAGATGACCCCTCCATAAAAGATGGTGTAAACAGAATTAAATTTTTACTATTATTAACTATTGAATTTGCATAATCAACCATTACAAATTATCACCCTGCAAAATATCCTTTGATGACTCATATTAACATTCTAGGTACTTAGGGACAAAAATTTGGTCTATCACTTATAGCACAGATTTTCAACATCCTAAATCTCAAAAGGAATCACATTTCTTTATGACTATTTCATCCTTACAAACTGAGGCAGAGGCTAGCATGCTCATGGGCTTTTCAGGCTTCAGTGAAGAAATTACTTCAAGTTGATGGTTGACACATGTTCCTCACTTCTTGCAGCATCATTAAATAAGCCATAATATGCCCCTTGGAAAATTAAGGGAGTTGTAGATCATTTGTGACAAGTTACTTCTTTATTATCATATTATCCAGCATTGAAATTAATTGTAGTTTACTTAGCAATGAATATGATGTAGCTAATAACTTGAGTAGGTATATTTGTAATCCTTCTTTTATGGTTTTAATAAATATATATAAGAGTGATTGTAAAAAAAAACACTATTGGAATGAAGTTTAAGAGAGAGAAGTTTTTGGTTTTAAAAAACAGCTGAATAAACTTGATCAGGACTCTACCTATTTATCACATTTAGTATCATTTACATATTTCTGTTGTTTCATCCCAAACCTTACAAATTTACTCACAAACCTACCCCCAATATTTTGGAACCAACCTAATACTCCAATGATTAAACGAAACAAAATTAGGCATAATTAAGTGGTCATTAGTTTATTATTTCGTTTAGCTTTTGGTGTATTTTTTTCTTTCTCTTTTTAATCTAATCCCCTCACCATGAAGGTCGGTGAAAAGTATTGGTATTTATCCTTATCTTTTTCCGCACGACTTGCACTTTAAAAACGTTGTTAATTGTCCAACTCTTGGATAGAACTTGCATAAGACCGGATAACGTACTATTCGAACCCGGAACCGCTTCTGTTTTCTCCTTCTGCTACTTTCTTTAACCCTCAAGCTAAGCAAAACCCCATCCCCCCTCTCTCTCTTCCCTCTTCTCTCTTTCACACTTTCTCTCGCACACCTATTCTATACATCGATCGGAGGGGAAATTTCTAAATTTGATAGCATTTTTTAATCTTTATTGGGAGAAGTGCGAAGTGGTGATTGGTGAAGTTGTTGACCATGGCATCTGGATCATCGGGTCGACCCAACAACCCGGGCTTCAATTTTGCTACGGATGATATTTTGTGCTCCTATGAAGAATATGGTAATCAGGACGGGTCTAACGGGAGCACCCACTCCGACCCTGCAATCGGAGCTAATTCTGCTAAGGTCTAAATCTATCCCGATCGTTACCCTTTTTATTTATTAGGGTTTGATTCATTTTGTGTTAGTTCATAGGTTTTCCTGTGTAATTAGATCTGGGGTTTTGATCCTTTGTGTTCGTAATAATTCGTGTAGGGTTTTTTGTGCATCATCAGCTGCCTGTGGAGTTTAATTAAAATATGAAGAACTTAGCACTGCTTGAAATGTTATGCGAGGAAACCTAGTTGGAACCCCTCAAAACTCATTGACCGATAACGAGTGGTTGGGTGCTAGATTTGATGTAACTTTAATGTGTTTTCCTTTTTTAGATTAGGGTTTACGTCCTATAACCGTGGGTTGCATTTTATGTGGTTGAGGTAGGCAGTGTCTAAACTTTATGGACAGAGTCCAAAAGTACCATAATGGATGAAGTTAATCCTTCATTTAGCCCTAGGATATGTCGTTAGCTCATTTCATATTCAAATGAATCCAATTGATAAGGCCATGTGAACTAGGCATAGTTCATTTTGCTTAATTTTCTCTTTTGTTATGAATATGTGTTTTTGTGTGTGTGTGTGTTAATTTGCTATGATCCCTTTTTGTTTTCCTCTGTGTTCTATTGTTTTCCAGGCTATAACAATCATTGGACGATGTAGTTTGTCGTTTTATGAACTGTATGTATGTTGGCTGAAATTCAAGATTTCTAATGTCTTTGGCCAAATGCTGAACAGGAGTTTCACAAGAACGGAATGGCCAGAACGTCAGCTTTTCCTGCCGGATCTTATAGTCCTCCGGAAGAGTCCTCATTTAATCAAGATGTGATTGTAACGGTGGAGAGGAGCATGAAGAAATATGTGGACAATCTCATGCGATTTCTTGAGGGTATTAGTTCACGATTGTCGCAGCTGGAACTGTATTGTTATAACTTGGACAAAACCATTGCAGAAATGCGTGCTGACTTAGTGCGGGATCATGGAGGGGCGGATACCAAGCTCAAATCTCTTGAGAAACATATGCAAGAGGTGTACTTGCTGTTCTTCTACCCTTACTAGCTCCTTTTCAGTAGAAAAGTCTATCTTTACTTTTGCATTATTAAGTCAATTATATTTGGCCTCAAGGGAATCACTTACCCGTGTAATTGCAATTTACATTGTTTAATTTCTGGAATATTGACATTACTGTTAAAAATTTGAACAATTTTATGCTATGTTTATGTTTTTTTAACCCAGCCAGCACTTCCTTCAAAGTGAAGGAGGTGTTGAGAATGAGAATGAGGCCCAGGTCTTTTCAACTGAATTGATCTGAACTATATTATGTTCCATCTTTTACTCATCTGAACTGAAGTGTTGTTAAGTTCAATAGAACAGGGTCCAACTGTTGTAGGATATGTTAGATCCCCTAGTATGGCTCTTATAGAATACAGATGGTTATTAGTTCAAATTTAAAGGGCTGGAATAGGATATGTGTTGATAATTTAGAATGGACCATTAAAAAGCATGTAATATTTCAAACTTATAATGAAATGATGGTAATCTTGGTGGAAGCTGATCCCTTGTGAAATGAAGGTGTAGATTCTGCTTTGTGCAGTTCGTCTTTCCCTTAATACTTGTATCTGGCATTCTAGTATGTTGTTATTGCTTCCGACTTCAATAGGACCCTCTAGCTGTTTCCTTTTAGAAGAAAGGAGCAAACAGGTTGTTTGGTTCTCAATTTTGTAAATTGTTAGTTAATATCAATTTCATGAGGGTTGCTTGAGATTTCCCAGCATTCTAACTTTACATGCCAAAAGAATGCAATTAAGGACATTTTATTGTTAATTTTGCAGGTGCACAGGTCTGTTCAGATCTTGAGAGACAAGCAGGAACTTGCGGATACTCAGAAGGAACTTGCCAAGCTTCAGCTTGCGCAGAAAGATTCTTCCTCGGGTTCACAACAGAAAGAGGAGAAAGCAAGTCCGCCTGGTTCTGATGCGAACAAGAATGAGAACTCATCAGATGCACATGGCCAGCAATTAGCACTTGCTCTGCCCCATCAAGTTCTTCAGCAGCAGCAGCCACAACCACCAGCAGTGGCAGCTCCACCTCAATTACCATCTCAGGGGATTGCACATTCACAGGCTTATTACTTACCTCAACCTCAGCTGCCAAATGCTTCAGGTCCTGCCCCACCTTCTCAGGGTCAATATTTGCCACCCGATTCACAATATCGAGCTTCACAGATGCAAGAACTTTCAAGGCTAGCACAACAAAGCTCACAGTCTCAAGTGAATCAGCCACCCCAGTCCCAGACAATGCCTCAATACCAGCCTCAGTGGACTACTCAATTGCCTCCGCCAGTACAACAACTTCAGCAGCCACCAGTTCAGCCTCAGCTTAGGCCCTCATCCCCTTCCGTTTATTCCTCCTATTTACCTAACCCACAGGTCCAACCAAATCCCAATCCTTCTCCAGAGACTCTGCCTGGCAGTATGCAGATGCATGTACAATATTCTGGAACTTCACAACCAAGTGCTGTTCGTTCTGAAGCAATACCTTATGGTTATGGAGGAGCTGTAAGACCAGGACAACCACAGCCCCCACCGCCACAAATGAAGGCTAGTTTTACCCCAGGTGATGGATATACAGCTAGTGGTCAGCATCCAACACATTCACCGGGGAATGCATACGTGATGTATGATGAAGCAGGAAGACCACCACATCATCCAGCACAGCAAGCTCACTTTCAACAAGGTGCTTATCCTCCAACAAGCATGCCATCCCAGAATTTACAGCATTCCACAGGCTCTAATCTACTCGCCAGTCATCCTCAGTTCGTCCGCAATCATCCTTACAATGAATTGATTGAGAAATTGGTTAGCATGGGTTACAGGAGTGAACATGTTGTTGGAGTGATTCAGAGGCTAGAAGAAACTGGCCAACCTGTTGATTTTAATACTGTGTTGGATCGACTGAATGGACATTCTTCTGGAGGTCCCCAGAGGGCATGGTCTGGTTAAATGCCCTAATCAACTTTGCCACGCAAGTTTGTTCTACTGCTTACATGGTGGTTTGGTATCTATTCACTTAAAATAAATGATCATTTGATTTTGATGCAATTTAGCATGTATAGGGGATCAAAGAGGTGCGTCTATTAGTTTGTCACCTCTTTTATGACCCTTTTTTACCAGTGGTTATGTAACGCTACTTTTACGTATTTCTACCCCTTGAAGGTTTGAAACTTGATAGTGTTTCTATGATAGATTTACTACTCCCTTTCTCCTTGAAATTAGAGGTGACGGTGGATCTAATATTGTAGACTGCAATCTGTTATTTTTCTTGACATCTGCAATGAGATGATGCAGAACCCAGCGTAGTGGCGAAACCGGTCTCAAGAAACTGTTTTGAAACCGGTCTCAAGAAACTGTTTTGAAACCGTTATTGGGGTTTTAAATACACAAAACCTGAATACAGGTTAAGAATTCCTAAATGCAGGTAAACTTAATGAAAATTTATTATATTATCATTATTATCTGCATTTAGGAGTTTTGGACCTGCATTTAGGAAATGTTTTTAACTATTTAATTTTAGTCATAAACAAATTCTAATTTTTAAAATATTCTCTAATAATCTCTTTTGTAGAGAACTCCCTTTCTAGAGAACTCGAACACGGCCTTTTTGCGACATCGTAAACAAGCTGCTAGTACTGATATTTACAACGTGCATGTGGTATAATCTTCATTAGTCAAACATTTTGGAAGCTTCATTACAGTAAGCATAATCAAACTTAGTGAGACACAGTAATATTCGATAAATATAGGATATAAATAAAAAATATCGATGTAAATTGTAAAATAATGTATCATAAAAAAATCAATGTAAACCGTAAAAAAAAAGTACCATAAAATAATCATCTTGACATAGTTGAGAATTATATCGATCATCGTCCATATGCAATCCATCATCGTCCATA
>JAULKM010000011.1:6409818-6425082 GCA_032355605.1 Rubia tinctorum | reverse complement strand
AGAAAGCTCAACGTTCATAGACCTCTCCTATTTTCTACACAAAACAAACATGACAAAGAGTTCGACAGTATCACATTCATCTAGCAATTATCAAATCATCAGCACCATTAGAAGCTCTAATTCATGTTTTTGGATTCCATATCAAAAGAGGGGGAAATTAGCTACTTTCTCCCAATCCTAACAAGCAATCATACAAGCAATTCATCGACTCAAACTTCCAACACCATTAATGAATTTAACAACCAATATTCAAAGCACAATAAATACACAATATCAAAAGCATTAAATAGCTCATAAAGAGTTCTCAAGACAAAGACTTGGAAGCATTAATCAATTGCTCTCAAGACTAAGTTTAGTTACTAGAATTCATACTAAACATCAAAAGCAAATCAAACATAAAATCAAGATGAAATAAAGATGGAAAATGGTAGAAGTCTAGGATTTTTTGCAGTGAAAATAGGGGAGAGAAAGGTTAGTGAAGGAGAGGAGAAGATGGTATTTATAGTACAAAAAGTTAAAAATTAGATCTGGGCAGCGACCTGTCGCGACTCGTGACACATGCGTTGTCAGTCACGATAGACAGAGTAAGCTGCTCTTCATTGCTTTCTTCTTATTTTCTAAGTGTAGCCATCTCTTCTTCACGTCTTCAAATCTTCATGGTTTTCACATCACAAATGCAAGTGTTCAAATCTTCAAGTCTTCAAAGCTAGTCTTCAAACAATTGCTTTGTCACACAAAATCTTCTAGAAAAGTAACAAGAGCGCAAAAGTCGATCTTAACTCTCCTTAGAGAATTTCAAGGTAAAATGCAACATCCAGAGCACAAAAGTATACAAAAGTGAACACAAAAGATCCCAAAATCACAGTATAATAAGGACACATCACATGTTTCAGATATTACATCATTTATATATGTCATTAGTTCTTCATTTGCATGTTTAACTTTAAAATGCAGGCAATTTCATATTTTAGAGATTTAGTTCAGGTGTTTATCTTATTAACTCTTATATATGCATGGTTACCTTTTTATGTAAGAAATGATCTGCTTTAAATGTATCCGAATACCGGAAATAAATTCAATCAGTAAGATACCACCACAATACTTTATGAAGCAATGGAAAAAACTTTCTAAAATACAAGTATGAGACAAATTAAAAGCATTACAAGAAAATCAAGAACATGATAGAATCAAAGACAAAGTTCCATGGAGACACCAAATGGGAAGAAACTACTACAATCTGGACCTAAAATGTGAAGGAGACATAGAAACTCGGAAACATCTTGAAGAAAGCTTAAAAAGGACAATGAAAAGGTAAAGAAAATTCTTGTGTCAAAAACTACAAATAAACATGAAAATTCAAGCAATGTAGAAGAATCTTCCATCACTAAACCATCAACAGTCCAAGACCCATCTCCCACAAAGACAAAAGGAAGAAATAAGAGAATTGAAAGATGGAAGCAAAGAAAGAAACCAAAGACAAAAGAGTTTGGTACAAAGACACCAAAGCAAAAAATTTAGACTTATGAGATTCAATTTTAAATTGTAATCATATTATTATTTTGTCCCTATAACTTAAATTATGAGACTAATCATTTAAATTGCGCTTCAAATTTTTTGAACACCTAAACTAACAACTGCATTTCAATTAAATAAAATAATATTTAAACTAATAAAAACCAAGCAACCAATGTATTGAAACTAATGACTCTAATAAAACAACTAAACAAAAATATATATGAACTAATGTTAGAATAAGTAAAATAAAATATGAGGATCAAAAAGTAAACCACAACACATGGCTAAAAATTTTCTAATGTTTGAACTAAATATCTAAATGACAAAAAAAACACCTAAATAACTAAACTATATACCTAAAGAGCACATAACTATAAAAAGAAAGATACAGGAAGTAATAATCAGTAAAATAGTTAATTTGGCAAAAAAAATTTAAATATCCAAAATATCATTACTAGACAAACTGTTAAAGTTTAGTAACAAATTAAAGTTTTAAAAATAAAACTAAAGAGATAAACTTCAAAACTAAGTTAATACTAGAATCATCAATAAAAAATTACAACTTTTAATCCAGTTATGACGAAATAAATTTAACAACCTAGCAAATTAACCGTTCAGAATTATACAAAAACTAAATCATTCATCATTCAAGTACAACAAAACCAAATATTCAAATCACACCACAAACTCAATCTACTTTTCAATTCCAACAAGTTCTTCCAAACATCTTAAACTTCTTTTTTTGGGGGTTGCACAGCTGTGGACGCCTCTTCTTGTTTAGCCAATTCATATTCATCCAACAAGTTAAAAGACAGGAGAGGTTGGTCATGTGGCCTTCTCCTCCAATAATTGACACATTCATCAACCATAAAAAATAATTTCTCATTCCAAAACTCTTATAAATCACTAATATCATCTTGTTGAATCTGAGTTTGTTCATTTATACCTTCACTTGGTTACAAGTTGCGCGATCCCTCAGCCACATTATCCTTAACCATTTATATTTTTTGAAACTAAAGGACTATTGATCACAAGTTCATCAACATCTACATTATAAAAAAAGATTCAACTAATGAATTTAATACCCAAACTCACAAGTTTTATAGAAGCTTTTTTCAAATATTCAAACTGATGGACTATTTATCACAATCTCAATAACAACTATTCAACATAATAAAATAAACACATAAACTAATGGCATAAATAATTAAACTAGATAAATTAAAAATGATTAAAGCATAAAACATTAATCTAACCTGCTTCTTTTATATATGTTGAAACTGGAGGATTACTAATTAGAGCTTCAGACTCATGAACAACTAAAGATAAAAATAAATGAAATAAATAATATAACTAATTCAATAAAAATGAAAAGAAACAAAAAATGATAACATTTTACCACGCTCATCTCTATCCCCATTGACATCATCTCTAGTTACATTAAAAAATAAAGTATATAAATGCTTGAGGTAAAGGATAATGCATAAAACCCTGAAAATCATCCATAAAATCAAACGAATGAAACTACTTATATCTGGATGACACCGGATTATTAGATACGATGCATTATAGCCAACATGTGTATGGTTAAATACCGATTTTGAACATATTTGAAACAAAAAAATGGATTCGGTTTTTAGCGGTTTGAGAGATTTTGGAATGAAGAAGAAGACGAAAGAGAATGAAATAAAAACGGAAAGAAATAAAATTAATAAATAATATATATATACCTTATATAATATCACATCTAAGTCCCTATAATTATTTAAAATTTCTTAGAGAACCTTTCTCTCACCCATAAACTTGTGTGAGGTTTCACCCAAAATTTTGTAATATTCTTATCCACGTCAAAGTTTTATGATTTGTTATGTAAAATTTTCAATGATAGAACCATTTAGTGAGGGAAAGGGTGATTGTATTAAGGTTTCTGGGACTTTGGTGAATGGAAGGAAAATACTTATAATTGTGCACAAGTACAAAGAACTGAATTTGGAAAAGGAAAACATGACAAAATGTAATGAAGTAGTATAGAAAAGAGGAGAAGAAAAGTGTGGAGGTGAATGAAAACTTACAGTGTTTTAGGAGAATACTAATTATAAGACTTGCATGGGGAAATGAAAAGATGAACTTCATATTGGATGGGGTTTAGTTAATTAATAATTACATTTTCAATTATTTTTGTTAAGTTGACGTGGAAAAAAATGCAAGTGATATGTGGTAAAAATAATCTCTTTTAATGTATAATATAAATTTTAGGAGAATATTATTAATAAGACTTGCATGAGGAAGTGAAAAGATGAACTTCATATTAGATGACTTTGGTTAGTTAATAATTGCATTATTATTTTTGTGTGAAATTGATGTGGAAAACTATGCTAGCGACATGTGGCAAAAATGACATCTTTTAACATTGTTATAGATGTTCATTGAAAGCAACATCCACCAAACTTTTATTTAATATGACTGGGTTGGTCGTTATCTGTACTTGCAGGTTTTATAAATAGGGTTACTATCAGGTAAAGTACCCGGTTCTATTATTGACTTCATTATAAAGATAATTTTTTGTACAAAACCGTTTCATAGCGAGATCAAAGAATATAATAAATTTAGTTGGAGATAGGGTTGCAAATATAATTAAAGAAAGTTTGGGAAAGGAAGAAGGGTCTTGGGTGCAAATATCACTTTTTAGAGGGTGCTGGTCATAAATAATGGGAGAATTAATGATTTCAGGTCATAAGAATCTTGTGGGTCAATAATCTGGGTCAAAGAAATTCGTGGAATAATTCTTTTCCTCATTTTCGCACAATACGCTAGTTTTTACTACCAGACTTGATATTTCAATCAAATCTTGTGATGTTATACCCGAATTCTTTTTTCTACTAAAATCATGTGTTTAAAGTTAAATTTTGATTTTTTTAGTGTAAATCTTGTAATTATATGTTGAAGTTTTCACATTTAACCTTTTTTGACGTTGTAATTTATACATCTTAATTTTTCATTTATACTTTCATTTTAAACAATGTGTTATTTTTTCATCTTTCATTTGGGAAGTTATATTGATGTCTTTATGTATTTACTAATAGTTTTTTTATTTAATATATGTTTTGATGTTTGAATAGTGTGAATTGTATTTTAAATTTGAGTATTGATGATTTATTGTTTTGATATCAATGACGCATTTTGATGTGACACTTGATATTTAAAATCAACGTGTATTTAAGTATTTTATTTTATTTTTTTAGTGTTTTGATTTGATATTTATATATTTAATTTAATGTGCGTTATAGTGTTTTTATTTGATATTTATCTATTACAATTTGATGTGCATTTTAGTGTTTTTTTCCTGATGTTTAATTATTCTAATTTGATGTGTATTTTTAGTATTAATATTTGATGTTTAAAATTTTTTAATGTCATTTAGAGGGGAATTGTTTGGTATCTCTTCATATTAAGTAATATTCACATAATACTGTTATAATTCCAAAAAAAGGTTATTAATGAGAGTTGAGAGTTTTCGTTCATGAATGGGCAGTTCAAGGGATGATATATGAATTATAAATCCCAAAAGTTAGATACAGAAATTGGAACTCTAGAGATGCACTTAAATTCTTATAAATAGAGGGAGAGTTAGAGTGTTAGGGTGTGAGTTTTTTAGACATCTGCTCTGATCTTAAAAATTATCTTTTAGGGCTGGGTGATCCTGTATGATAATTCCCGACATCTGTAATATTTTTTACCCATTTATGTAATGATATTAATCTGTTTTCATCCGTGGAGGTAGCCAACATATTTGTTGAAACACTTTAAATTTCGGTGTTCTGTTTTTACTGCTTCCTTTTTCTTTTTTGTCATCTCGAGATGCAAAGGGAATTGATTTCCCTACAACGACAACGTCTTTCTAGTCACAGTGAAGGAGCCAGACTTCTGGTCTCTCAGAACTGTCTAATCAGGCGAAGGTAATCGCACCCTCACAACTGTTCCAGGCCTATATCCCTAGTCTGCAGCATGTCAAATTTTGACACGATGCTTGCTTCAATTGTTCCATCGAGGACATGCTATAGTTTTGACACAACTTAGTGACACGCGAGTGAAAATCTTGTAGCTTCAACATGGGCGCATGTGCACGAAAATATTAGGATCCCGTCGGCTGGTCCAATGTTTTTGAGCTCCTGATGCTTGCACCCCAAGTCGTTTGGCACGGGCCGTCGGCTAGAACCATTTCTTGATCAGTTGAGCAGTGAGGGGCGTATGAAATCTTGCAGACCGTCGGCTGGGAGTCATTTTCTTAGCAAAACGGTGGCACGACAGAGTTGTTCTTCCCACCCTGTGGGCTAGTCTTTAATCTTGAACATAAAATGACATGGGCCGTGTTAAAGGGCACTATTTGTGTCCATACTTAGCCTCACAAGAGTTTGGGATGACACGGACCGTGTTGCTACAGCGGCAGGGCACGGCATGGCACAGCTGTAGCAAGAGGCTGGGTGGCCTCTTGCACGGCCGTGTCACCCGACTGGTGCTGGTCATTGTTCCGGTTGATTCCGTCATTTTGTCTTTGAGAATTTTGAACTTTGACTCCAACTTTTCCTCGCTCAATTCCATCTTTTACTACGTTTTTGGTTCTGTGGCCTTCTGTCTACTACCATCCTTGCGAATGGTCTTTATCTACTATCATTCTTGCAAATGGCCTTCGAATATCCACTATCACTCTTGCGGATAGCCTTCTAAAAACTATGCCAAAATCCTCACGAACAACCTACTAGTAAGCTCATAAAAGAAGATTTACGTGCTCGTGAGGACAAAGTGTCCATTAGATCCAATTAAGTCTGCAAAACTCTGGATTCTATTAAAAACCCAACAACATTTATCCAAACCCTTTGTAATATAAATCTAACTAAAACTAGCTATCAACCAAACAAAACACAATAACAAACGTGTCAAATGCATTGTTTAACCCATGCATGAAGGTGCAGATCAGTAGTCGTCCCATCTACAATAAGGAAGTCATGACTTCTTGCATCTATGGTACAAGTACGCAATTCTTCCAGGCTGAGCATTTCATGAAGATCTTCCTAGAAATCCAGAAACAAAAAGGCACTGTCATCTACCTTGGCTCGGTACAGTCGTTCAACTTCATTGTGACGCCAGACCAAGCCTCATTTTATATCCGATATAAGTGGAAGTTTGTTCACATGATTGGGATTAGAAGTCGTATTGACTCATAATAAAGAAAATCCTAAGATCAAAAGTAGCATTTAGGATCTCAGAAATAAATTCCCAAAATCCCTAGGACCATAAAACTCGTTGAACAATAGCTCGGGAATAACAATTATTGGGATGTCTTGCATTCTTCAAAAGTTTGATTTCACTCTGCTATCGTGAAACCTCTTCCTCGGATATACGGACGCTCATTAGCCTTCATATAACTAATTTAATGAATAAAAGACTCCATCTCATTTAAATGAATCAACAGAGCAGATGAATTACAACCTGCAAATCAGGATGAACATTAGCACACGAAGCTTGGGATCATATCCAATGCATATTGCGCGACAGTATATCATGGCATAACAGGCATACATATTGATTGAACCACTCACATGTCCACTTCACTCTGGTAAGGAAGAAATGCCACGATACTTTTTACAACGTTATCTGAAAAAATATCAACATTTTCCAGAAAAAGATTACTTTTTTCTCCTCGACCTTCTCCCTGAGAAACCATTGCAGCTCCAATCTTGGACTTAGACAACGGGATATTATACGAAGGAACGAAAACAAATATCTTTGAAAGACCCATATCTCCTGGCAAATAAAACAAAATAAGAAATTTTCAAGTATAATTAAGATAGAAATGCATACCAGAGGAAGAGTATAAATATCGAGACCAGCAGTAACCGTTATCAACCAGACTACCTCTGATTGCAAGATCCGACGAATAAATCTCACCTGTATCACATATGGAGAAATTCACAGGCTTTTATAGGAAAATAGCAGAAGCAGTGCAATTACCAAAGTATCTGATATTGACAATTGTCCAAAATGTTAGGACCACAACAAGTTATTCATATCAGGGACATAATACATAAATCTCAACCCACAAATGACGTTTCATACATGAATCACAATAATCAAGATATCCAAACATGATGATCATGCCACCTTGGATAACAATGTACTTCCAATTCTTACACTCTCCGCCCTTCGCCACTAGGGGGACTTATGGTATAGGAGAGCTAAGTAAGCAAGAAAGGGAAGGAAGCAAAGCTCCATAAACAGCGAACCAGGGGGACCAGCTCGAAAGAACGAGTATAAAGAACACGAAGTTATAACGTCGTGTAGCACAACGTGAAGAATATGAGCTCGTAAAGAGGTAAACCTCATATAACACAACGCATTAGCCACGAGTTGGGAATCGTGGCCCATGATAGCGGGTAAGTTGGCATGCCCAAAATGGGCATGAACAATCGAGAATATAGGAAAACTAACCTTATAAATGGAAGCCAGGGGTATGAAGCATAGTAAGTAGCTACAATAGCCTTTAGTGAGCCTATAAGAATTGACATTTATGTTTCTACATTAGGTGTCCATTCATTCGAGTGTTTGAAATATATTGAGATTCTATGAGGTGCGAGTACTGGTATGTTCTGATTGGCACCTTCCGTCACTCCATTTAAGGTTTAAAGCTGATCCGATTTGGTTAGAGTGAATCCTGTTTTCAGCATAAGCGTAATCTAATGTGGAGATGGACCACGTTCATTAGCCTAGACAATCCGAACTTGGTTTAGGCATAGCTGTCAACATGATTATACTCACAAATAGTGCTTACAGATAAATATTTGTGTTCCTCATTGCTGCTAAACAAACATATGAAAAATAAAGATACACAAACCCAGCAAAACTGGTACGTGCAAAACAATGACATTAGAATGCACTAATATGTTATGATCTGAAACGGATCTAGCAATGTGACCAGGGAATCGTCCCGCTTGAACAAGGACGCGCCAAGAGATTTCATATGCGATGCCATGTCTGTCAACTGTACTCTTGGTTGTACATGCTCCATTCTCATTCCTTCCAACGGAATTAGTAATTAAGTTAATTGACGGAAACTGTATACAGAAATTGTATCAGCGTCTTCTTTATCAACTTACATTGGTGCTTCTTATTAAAGGTGTATGATTCAGAAGGTTTGTCCTTGTTCTTCTATACCAAATAAACAAGAAACAATTCCATAATTTGTGAAACAAATTACATAAGACGGGCATTAAATGACCGGCCCTTTCAGCCGAGAACAATTTGGATGTTCAGACTCTATGAATTCCTCATATAGTTCAGCCTCTTGCACAATCATGAAGCCATGCATCCCACCTACATCCCTCGGGCATCGACAACCTCTTGCTAGGTTGCTAACACTTCATTTACCAAGAGACCTAACCTGCGGCTTCCTGTGCCCATATTAAAAAATTACAGTTATGTTGTACTTCAGCTTCGCACCTCCACGCTTCTTCAGTTCTGCAGCTCATGATGAGAATATATGCCCAGATTTTAAGGCTGGTCTCGGGGAAAGATGACTTAAAAGAGAATCTGTGTATGAAGATTCTCCCGGAATTCAGCTAATTCAAAAGCCGAAAAATGAGCATTGCAAGCACAATGTTAATTGTTAAGTCATCCTTATGTTATAACGTTATTGCATCTAAAACATCTGAAGATTGTGAAGCAACAATTGCAGGAGGAGTGGGAGGTGTTGGATGGATGCGTCTTTCGAAACCAAGGAGATGGAGCGCGATATGAAGAACAAGGATGACGGGCCTGATACCTTGGCTGTGGACAATGTTCAGCTGAATTCAGTATAGGATTTTTATTAGGCTTTCTGCTTTCATAACCCATGTTCCTGCTATATGACTTGCCTTTCATTGTTTGCATCAGTAGTGAAAATTTTGCCTCCATGCATTACACACCTTAGTTATTAAACTGCTCGGAAGGAATTATTACTAAGCATACCAAATGAGCCGGATACTTCTGTGGAAATCACAGATCTGTTTTCAATAGTGGAATGAGATGGAGAGAAATATTCTTAGAAAGGTACTCCATCGTACCATCCCAAATTACAATCCAGTCATTGCACACTGTTCGAGAAACCCAAATTACAATCCAGTCATTGCACACTGTTCGAGAAACATGTTTGACCGTTAATATGTTTACGTATAATAATGACAAATAACTCTTAGAAGGTGATAGATGTCCACAAATTTAACCATGTATTCCGAAAGAAATCCAAAAACAAAGAACTCTTAGAAGATGAAATGTTGAAAAATTTGTCTACACTAAGCACAAATGTAAACAAAATCATATATTTAAAAAAATGTAAACAAAGTCATACAGTTAAAAATTAACCATTTATTGGTAGGTTGGTTGTTGGGAAATGGGTACATCATATAAAAAAATTTAACAAATTAAGCAAAGAAAATATACTAATTGATGCACTTTTCAATTTTTTAGAAAAGAATTGTGCATTAAAAGAACTTGAAAATGAGGTGTTTTTGTTAGTGGAAATCTAACATGGCCAAGTTAGGGGATGCCACATGAGCTAAAACTTGCTGCTTTAGTTATTATTATTATATTATTATAGATGGAGTTCATAAACTGTTTTAATAAAAAAACTCATAAACAAGCTATAGGCTACTTCCTCCCCCGAAAGAAGACATATCAAGTCCTAAATTACCAGCCAAGGCCCCAAAAGGGAAACTTATCTACAACTCCATCAAAGTCCGACTGCAGTTATCTGGAGCGACCTTAAAAAGCCTCGACTAAAAAAAGCTTTACTGAGGACTCAAACTCAGAGGTGCAAAGGATGTGAACCTCTAATTAGGGTCACAGCTCAATGCGAAACTTTTCACAGTCCTTTGCACCAAATCTAGAAAAGTTGGAAACTAGTCCATTCACCATTTTAGCCAAATCTGCATTGAAGGTGACTAATGCCCTTCTTGTAATTATTTTCCCGCTTGGGAAGTTCCCTTTCACCATCGAACCAACTGGAGCACCCTCCAAATAGGCTTTACAGGCTGCCAGAATGTCAGGTGCAAAAACACGAAAATGCCCGGTAACCAGATCCTCAAAATGCTGCAAAAATCAGGCCAAGTATCAAACCGTGGCAAACATCAAATGTAAATACCTTCATTGCTAAGTAAACTAGAGCATACATTTTGGAAAGTGTTAAAACAATGCTTTAGCAAAGTCATCTCATCATATGATGATATAACATGATCTGGTTGAGCTGTTGAGGCATGGTCATGGTTGTATACAACAGAGGAAGACACAGAATAAACAAACAGAAGGCAGATAAATTTTAGAAGACAAATAGACGGAACAGATACTTGCTTCCGACCCAATCAAACTAAGAAGTATATGGAAAAGAATGTGAATTTTGGAATAATTAGGCAACAACAATGAATCACTCAGTACAGCATCAATTAGAAGTTAGGCCGCAGCATTGAGTGCATTTAGACTCTTTCAAGTGAACAGACCACATTACTAATTGAACTCCAAAAATCAATTAGAAGTTAGGCCGCAGTCTTGGGTGCATTTAGAAGTTATGAATCAAGACACTCAATTAGGATTTACGAAAGTTATGAAGAGGGATCAAATCAAGCTGCCAAAAAGAGCATAATTATCACCCATGTTCATATCCTTCTAAAATCAATTACCCTAAAGGATGTAAGAGATCAAATTCACAGTGTTCTAATATGAAAGAAAACAGCAATTGTTTTTGTTTCAAAAGTTGAACCATACCTTAGGAGGCCTTCTAAGTGTATACATCATTGTTTTCAATGACAGGATGAACACTTCCTCGCTATATTTATTAGACTCTCTTTCTCCATCAGGACCAGTATAAGTGGTATCATAGCCAGGCTCATTGAAGAACGGATTCTCATTAAGAATCAGAGCTTGGATGGATACTAAAACTTGCAGCATGGTGGAGTTCTTTGGTAACCACATCTCACTTCCCTTACCAGGCCACGTGTTAAGAAGGCTCAAACAAACTTTTCCACATTCATACAAATTAGGGTTTAGCCTCAGACCACCAGAGTAATAATGAGCCATCTAGAAATAAGCACACCAAAATACATCACAGCTTACAAGGTGAAAATGCATGACAAATGAACAATGTAAAACGTAACAATGCATACCGGTGGTACTTGTGGATAGGAAGGGGGAAAGTAAATATCAAAAACGAAAAGGCCATCATGGTATGGAGTGCCCTGTGGCCCTACAATAACAGCCCTCATGAGATCCATCCTTGTTTCACAAACTCTTACAAAAATTGTGTCTGCATAAGAATTTAAACAAACATTTAAGAATGGTAAAAAAAAAAAAAAGTAGCCCAAGACTTCTGGAATTTTATGTTATCAACAACCTATTTAATAAGCTGGTGGGGAAGAAAAAAATACCTGGTAAATCCTTTTCCAAAATTCTCCAGTCGTCCTGAATCTTCTTTGTCCATTCTTTATTTGGCTAAAAGTACAAGAAATATGTAGCCAAAGGCTGTAAAATTCATATAACATTCTAAAACTCAAACATAAAGGAAATTGATGAATTCTAACAAGTAGAAAATACTCAAAACAGTGGTACCAAAAACTCACCTGTTCGCCTTTAGTGCCCATATCGTTAAAGTGATGATCAGAAAAATCATCAACCACATCAAATGATTTGAAATCTTTGTACTTCTTAAAAATTTCATCTTCACTCTCCTCTTTCTCCTTACCATGAGAGCTTGATTCGACAGCTGATACTGAACTAGTCGAAGCAGCAGTTTCAACTTTGTCGCTTGGCAGCTGTAGATGCACTGTGGAGGTTGCAGCATCTGCAGGAGCTGCTGCCATCAAAGGATGCACATGTGAGGAGGTCGCAGCATCAGCATGAGCTGCTGCCTTCGAAGGAGTAAACATGCTGGAACTCGCATTAGATTTTTCTATCCAAGAAAATGAGGCCTCTACTCCAGGAGGTAAATCCACATTATCAAATTGTGCTTGCATACTCAAGTAATCACAATCACCATCATCATCATCAAACATGTAATCATCATTATCAGTATCAAAGTCAGAGTCATAAACATCATCATCCATAGGATCTTCATCCATAACATCTTTTTCATCCATAGCATCTTCTTCATCATTCCCATCACCATGGCATGACAAATCTGAATTAGAACTATTTATCGTTTCAACAGCAAGGGATCCCGAGGTTGACCCTGCAACACTACTAGAATGCTCACTATCTTCAGTCACAGCCTCCTGAAGGTAACAGTGAAAATTTTCAATCAATAAAACTCAAGTATACCCCTTTCAAGCAGGGAAAACTGCATGGCCACATTAAGTAATGAGGTCAATTGAGCACACGAAATACAGGTTTACAACTATAGCTCTCTCTATTATGCTAACGGCTAAGCGCGGATTTAAAACAAAATAATAAGAAGAGGAGGCTCCACAAAGATGGACCAGAACAAGTAGCATACATCAACTGGACAAATCATAACTAGCAACAAATCCCCATGAGATAAACACCAATCTTCGTTTCATTATTCTTGACATTAACAAATCTAATTTTAATCACAGGTGATGCACTTATTTGAGTCATTCCCACTGCTGCCATGATTGGAACCTTCATTAAATGTAAGTTTGTCCCTATTTCTGTCAGAATTCAATGAAAGAATTCTATTTACCTATTGTTTGTGTCATCAACCATTCTACAGAATCTTTCTTCTACCTTCTACAAATGTCAATAAACCAGGCCATATAACAATTTCTAACGTCTTAATTCAGACAATCCGAATTCCTCATGAAACATAAAAAATAATGAGAAATCCACAAAAATCATACATATCCTTAGGGGGTGAATGTTGTATTAGAGTAGGCCGGAATTGCAATCAAAACCAAATGGGGGGTGGGTTTAATATTTGGGATTCATTTCCGAAATTAATTCCGATATCCTTATAAACCCTAAATCAAACGCCCCTTAATCAAATTCCAGACACAAAAGATTCCAAAACTATGAAACCGAAAAGAGAAAACAGTAAGCATGTATCCACAATCACTCGCTCATACTGCATAAGCCGATCATCGAAATACAGCACACCAGTAATCATAAAATCCCACGAAATCATAAAATCAATCACTATTCCTGTAACTAAGTATATAAAAGAGGATAAGATTAGGATTCCTGCCTGATCTTTTTTAAGTTTCTTGAGAGGGCTAGACCCTGTAGACTCCGGTATCTCCACCTCCATTGTTCAGATTGCTCTTGAGTCGCCAAGAATCGAATTTGATCAAAAACCCTGGAATAGAGGTAGGAAGACCCCAAAAGCGGTGGTGTTTCGCGATGACATAGGTCACTGTGTTTTTCGGTGAGAGATAAAATTAGTAAAGAGGGCTTTCCTAAACACAAGTGTTATTCCATAACCTTAATTTTGGTTCGACGGGAAAAAGGTAAATAGAAAAGGGAAGCGATATATTCGCGCCCTCTTTTTGGTAAGTTCCACTTCCACCCAGGGATGGGAACGGGGAGGGACGGGTGCGGATTATGCTACATTCATATTATGTTATCTAAAATTTTTATACATATATTCGTTTTATCACTCATAGCAGGTACAATTTTTTAATTCAATCCGCCCCATCAAATATTATACAAAATTCATATCTGTCTCATTATTCATGTGGGTCTCTCTACCCACTTCATATCTATTGTACTCATCCACTTACTCATATCTTGAAATTTAGTTAAAATCCACTTTTTAGTAATTTTTATATTAAAATTTAATAAATATATTTACATGAAAATATTATGGCAAAGTTTTGGAAAAGACCATCTTTCCATAACCTTATGGAAAGATGGAGTGTAATTAAAATAATAAAACGTAAAAGCTTTTGGTTACAATATGAAAAATTAATTATGCAATGTGTAATAGTTATAAAGTTTATAACCCGATTCATACAACCCTGAAAATTTTATCTTCATTTCTTCTATTTTACACTTTAAACCTTGATTTTTCCTTGATTTATGGAAAAGTCGTCTTTCAAGAAACGAACTCAAATACTATAGGTAAGATATGCTCAATATGAATAAATAATAATTTATTTTATAATAAACTCGTGGAGTACCATCGCGGCCATTTAATTGATACACGAGTTATTTGCAACTATTTGGCGAGTCGTGATTTGGTTGGTTGAGTTTGTAAATTGTGGTTTGTTTCTTAGCAAACTAATTGACCCTCATAGCTCCCCAACCTGGCAGCCATGTCGCTAGCGTATTAGGTGATGGAGCTGCATTTCGTGATCTTTTCTCTCTCCAAATTTTGCATTTTATACTCCCTGCGTCCCGCGAGTAATCAAATATTTATTTTTTTTACGGTTTTCAATGGTCATATTTGACCATCAATATCTCTAGATACATACAGCAATCCCGCATAAGATGTTAAGATGTGATGTGGTAGTCCTGACCAAGTGGGATAGCAGTTGTTCACCGTGGAAAATCTCTCCTCCTTTAAATTATATCTCAGAAATAATTCTGGGGAAAACACTCCAACGATCAAGTCAGTCTTTTCCCTATAGAATTGGAATTTCTTAGTTTAGTCACACTTATTGGGAGGTCGTCGTCATACCTCTCAAAAATACAATTTATAAGCCCTAATTTCTTCCTAACTACCAATAAGTATATAATGTCAAGTCGGAGTCGTCCACGAAGAAGATGCGTTTT
>JAULKM010000011.1:6385397-6396443 GCA_032355605.1 Rubia tinctorum | reverse complement strand
TACAAAGTACAAGATAAACCATAAATTTGTACTTATCTTTTAATTATTAATGTGTGAATTATGCAATCTCCCCTTCTACCGATCTGCCTTGACCTGACTCCATATGACCTCTAAAATCGTCGACGCTAGATCTCTACCTCCCAAGGAATTAAAATATACGATTCTGAACTTGAATAACAAGTTACTGTATATTCGAACATATGTATGCTGGCTCTCGCAGCACCCTCAAAAAGATAAAAAAATCTGGTTGCAGATTTTTTCTATGAAATTCGTGAGTAATGTAACCGTGATGTCCTCTATAAATAGTCCATGAACAAATTAGAACTCTCCATGAATATCTCCATAATATTCCAATTTCTTATCTACTTCTGAAACCTATCTAAATCCAATAAATAAAGGGATTTTCATTATCTCAACATATCCTATAATATTCCATAAATCAAATTCCATAATTATAGGGATTTTCCATAAATCCAACATGCTTCAAATACACGCCTAAACCAATATTGCAAAATCTCCAATCTTCCATAAACCAATATCATCGCAATATTTTGTAATCAGTTAAAATCATTTAGGCTTCAGCTTTCCGTATGTTCCAACATAGAAAGTTTTTCTTTTCCAAATAAGCTCGCAAATGCCAACTAATTAATCAATGCAATCCACGTGACTTTACAATCAGTTTTTCTTGGTTCGTGTTCAGTTTCTTTGAAGATAAAACCTCCACATTCGGTTCATAAGTGATGTCAAAGGGTTGTATCTTAGGGCTCTCAACAACTCTTATCTCTTTAATTGGCATTCCAAATATCTTCTTAAAATACTTGTTCTTCTCCAATTTGAGCTTCAGTGAAGTTTAAAGAGATCGGCAAGAAAATATTTAAGTTCCTTTAGCCGTGAGACCTCTAAACTTCTTCAGCCACTTCTTCTTAGGGTTTTATCACGAAAAAATGGAGCAAAACAATCCCACAATCCCAAAAGAGGGCAAGGAAATCGAAAAGGTGGTTGTGGGAATAAGATAAAAAAGGGAAGGAGATGAGGAGGTAAAAAATTGAAATTATTCTCTTTCCTCACTAACCGTGTCCAATTTTTCTTTTTCCAAGGTAAATCATCATTACCCTCTTTACCCACTTGATTCACGTCAATGCCTTCAACACCAACTTCCAAAATGTCCAATTCCTCCTCCATTTTTTTGTTCTCATTTTTCAATTTTTTGTATTTTTCTAAATTATTTATAGAAATATAAAAATTAAGAAGATGATGAGAAAAATAATAACTCAAATTTGATAAACACCTAAGTGTTGTCTAAGGAGCTCAAAAATTGCAAAGTCTAAAGGCTTTTGATAATATCCGCAAATTGTTCTGATGTTGGAACATAGTCAACCACTACTTCTTTTTTCTCCACCAGATAGGGAATAAAATGATGCTTTATATCAATGTGTTTAGTCGGAGAATGTTGTACGTGGTTCTTTGAGATAGGGATAGCACTTTTGTTGTCACATATATAATACTTTTAGATGTCCTTCTTTAATTCTATAATCAGTCAACATTTGCTTCATCCATAACAATTGTGCACAACAACTTCCGGCTGCAAGATACTCTGCCTCAATAGTTGATGAAGAAATAGAATTCTATTTCTTGCTATAGCATGAAACCAAATTTGACCAAATAAAGAAATATCAACCAGTAGTGCTTTTGCGATCATCACCATTCCAGCCCAATCAAAATCTCTATACCCAATAATACAAGATTCCTTATTCTTAGAATACCTTATACCATATGAATTCCCTCTCACATATCGAATAATTATTTTGCCCGTAGTCAAATGAGTTTCCTTAGAATCAGCTTGAAATCGTGCACAAATTCCACCACTTAAGCATATGTCTGGCCGACTTGCTATAAGATATAAAGGCTTCCAATCATACTCATGTACAAGGTGTGATCAACTCCTGTAGGCTTCTCATCTTTCACCAATTTGTTTTTCGTTCCCATGGGTGTAAGAATTGGTCGTGAATTTATTAGACAAAACATCTTCACTAAATGCAAGGCATATTTGCTTTTCTTTATGAGCAAATCATTCTTCTCTTATTTCACCTGAAGCCCTAGAAAATAAGTGAGTCCTCCCACCATGCTCATTTCAAATTCTGTCTACATCAAGGTCACAAAATCATGTACCAAGGATGGTGAATTAGACCAAAAACAATCATTATATGTGATGAGTCATAGAAAACAAAAAAGGTACAATCTTGCAACGATAGCCTTTCAGAATTACTAAGGTAGGGAGTCACTCATGCCACACCCTTGGTGTTTTTTTCAAACCATATAGTGTCTTCTTGAGATGATACACATGGCTGTGCAAAGTGAGGATCCTATAATCCTTCTAGTTGTTCCACATATACTTCTTCATTGACTACTCCATTCAGGAACACATTTTTGACATCCATATGATATTAGTGAAATCAAGAGTGCAAGCAATAGATAGTAAAATCTAAATAGATTCTACTCTGGCAATTGATGCAAAGGTCTCATCAAAACTGACTCGTTCAACCTGAGTGTATCCCTGAGCCAATAGTCTCACCTTGTTTCTTGTAATATTTTCATCAACATCATACTTGTTCTTGAAGATCCTATTTGTCCCTATGGCATTTACTCCTTTAGGACGAGGTATAAGGTACCATACATCGTTGCATTCAAATTTCCCAAGTTCTTCTTTCATTTCCGCAGTTCAATATTCATCAAGGAGAGTTTCTTTATAATTCTTAGGTTCATTGAGAGAGAGAAAACATTGTAGAAAAGTAAGTTCCCTATAGTTATATCATGGGATTGATCGAGTTCTTCTCCTACTTGGTTTGGTCTCAACTGATGTTAGAACATGAGAATGATCTGTAAAGAATGGTGTTCCAACATCACCAAAATCATAAGATTCGTCAGCTTCATCTTTCGGTGTCACCTCAACAGATGTTCCAATATCATTATACAATTGGACAAAAAAATCATCTGATGTTGGAACATGGTGAGAGTCTTGTTTTTCATCTTCAGTCGTTTGCTTCTTGAGTTCATCAGTATCATCCACCACACCATTGAGAGACTTCATAACAACATCAGTACAAATATTATACATTCTATATTCCTTTTTGTTGACCAAATATCCGAGGAATATACCAACATCACTACAGTTGTCAAATTTGGCAAGTTGCTCCATATCTCTGAGAATTTAGCACTTGCTTCCGAACACATGAAAATACAACACATTTGGCTTCCTTCCTTTCCAGATTTTGTATGATGTCTTGCTAGTGAATGGACAGAGATATACTCAATTTACAATGTAGCATGTTGTATTAACAGCATCAGCCCATCATTTCTTGTGAATTCCTTTCTCAGCTAGCATAACTCGAGCCATCTTTTGCAAAGTCATATTCTTCCTCTCCACGATGTCGTTCTGTTGTGGAGTAATAGGTGAATAAAATTCATGATGAATTCCTAGATCATCACAAAACTCACTAAAATGAGAATTATCGAATTCTCTTCCATGATCACTATGAATTCGAATGATCTTCCTAACTTGGAAAAATACATTTCTTGCCTCCCACACTAGGTGTGTTCATGGGAACCATAAAATCCATGTGACAAAGTTCAAGTGTTTGGGAGGAGGTAATATCTTGAACAAATAAGTTAGGTGCCCTGATATGCTTTCCTTGCTGGCATGGACCGTACATGATCTCCTTCTTCTTGTCAGTGACTATGGGAATGCCTCCTCATGCGGTTATATATATTATTTAATTAAAACCATCTAAAAGACATGGGTTGTTTTTTTGTACCCAACCCTTCATATAAATGATCGGAGACATTTTACAATCGAATTGATCCTATTAAATAATGATATTGGGACTAAGTCCATTACATAGAAGCACTTCAAAAATAGAAATGATCAAATCTAGAGCAACTATGGCAATGTGAGAGCTACATTAGAATTGAGCATTTAATGTAGTAAAGTAAATAATCCAACAAAAAATAAAAGGATTCAAAGTAGTCTCAAACCATCTTCGTCCTCTTGACACTGAATCACCATGGCCGTAACTCCTAAGCTAAAAATACGGGGATTCTCTACCAACTACAACACTTCCTACCTAAATCAAATTGTCAAATCCAGTATTTCAGTCATTGTGTTATATGTAAACAGTCCATAATTGTGTTACATTCCTAAACATATCTATCGAAGATTTTTCCCTCGAGTGTTTGTGTGACTTGCAGATCCAGCTGCTTTAGGTGCTTCCGAGTTCGAGACTATCACCTAATCAATTTTCTAAAGGAGAAAATAAATAGTGATAGAGGTGCACCGTAGAGCCACCAAAAGAGAGGTTAGGACAAGATTTATCTAACACCAAGAGACAGTATGTTCACATGTAAAAAAAGTCGGAGAAGAATTATTCCTATAATTTGGATGATTTCATGAAAGCAATAAAAATCAGTACAATCTAGACCAACACTAAAATTCCAGCCTTATTCATTTGAGACTAGTTTTGGTGACCAAGTTTAGTTATTTACCGCTCCGACTGTACCTGACATCGCCGCGATTGAGGCAAATCTGTCATTTCTGCCGGTCACCAATAAATATGATAAAACTAACTGAAATTTTGCGAGCTTTCGGTGAACCAAGTACAAGGTATTTTAAAACGGAGAGAAGTCTTGAGTTACACGTTAGCATCTCGTCTCCTCTCTTTTCTTCCTGGCCACTATAGTGCAGCGGTGTACGCCATGAACTGCATTCTTCGTTGACAGTCTATCTATCGCATCTTTGACGTTGTGACCGATCTGTCCATCGCATCAAAGAATCCAGTTGTCTGACGCCGTTGATAGTCTGCCCATTGCGTCTGTCGTTGACGTCGTGAATGGCATCCACCCATATCGAATCTAGTTGGTCCCAATCCATCGCTCCCATCCTAATTGTACCAATTTTTTAGCGGCCGGCTTCCGTAGAGAAACTGAAACTGTGTCTTGCGAACTTTGGGGCAGCCAGATTGTGCGATCAAGTTGGTTTTCACAAAAACCTAGATCAGGTTATGCTAAATTTCCGTTTTGCAAGATTTCCGGCGCCCTTCGACCGATGACCTCTGAGTGGTGCCCTCTGGCCGACATGTAGCAGTCACCACTCGAGGGGTGTTTTCGAACAAAAGGGATGAGAAATTGTAAGCTAAAAATACAGAAGAGGCCTAAACTACAGAAAGAGGGGAGAAAGAAGTCGTCATACCGCCGGATCCGGCAGCAATGCCTTCCCTAGACAAGGGTTTACTATGATGTGGACTGTTTTGGGGTAGACATGGTTTTTTCACTTTCGTCCCCCAATTGACGATTCTCTCTACGTGCTTTCAAATTTGACTACCCGTGAGCTTATATATATAAAATTTGACCACCTCTTCGTTTTTGCCTCTACATAAATATGAATATCTTATTTTCCACACCATTTACTTAAAATAAAATTAGAGTTTAGTTGTTTTTCAAAATAATAAATAACTTGGAGTTTCCTTAATCAAAAAATAATTTAGAGTTAAATTATGAAAAAAGTGGGTGAATGACGCTTGACAATTGAGACCGACAAATTATAGCAAATAACAGATTAAATTGCTCACTTCACTTTATGTCACTATTCAGTATTCAACTTTGACCACATATTTTTGTAGATATATAAATAATAATATTATCATATATGATGTTGTTGAATTCATCGTAACAAGTAGTTTTTAAATATCAAAATTTTATTTGTCGCTATTATATGACGGTGAATATATTAATGATTAAATATATTTTTTGTATAGCATAATAATAATTGCTGTGCAATTTAATACGAGGCGGAGGGAGAATTTGCCGGGAAAATTTGCTGAAGCAGGCCGTGGTCCACACCCTAGTTCAAGACGGAGTAAAGCATTCCAAATAAAGGTCGCTCAACTCGATTGTGACCACGCGGTAACAAGCGCTTGTCCTCCACTTTCACAATGCTTTATTCATCACGATTCTGATGCAAACCCCAAAACCCAATCTTACTGTCCGAAAAATTCCACCTAAACAAAAAAGGAAAGAGAAACTTAATTCTTAGAAAGGTCTCAATAGCCTAGAAGCCATCAAGATTGAATCTTGAAGGGCAACCGAGACTCCAGTCAGCCATGTCATGTCAGAGGAAATTGTAGGACAACCAGAGCATCCCACTTCACCAAACCCATCCCCCATGATTCTTCTGAGGATTATGAGCAGAAGAAGAACTTGGGTATGCCTATTTGTCGGTGTTTACACGCTCCTATTGTCAATTTCTTGGAATTTCCTTACATCCGTCCTTGCTTGGTACGAATCCACCCTGATTGACTCATCCTCCTCACCCGGCCCGGTTTATTCCGGCTGGCCCGGGTTGTACGCTTCCTTGCTCCTAGGGGTGGCCTTTGGGGTACTTTCTGTGGTGGCGGCTCTGGCGGTGGCTGTTCCGGCGACTTTGGTCACGTGGATTACTGTTCTTGTTTTGTTGACCTTTTTCGGGAAGCCCAGAAGGGCTTTGGTCATGGAAGGCAAGAAATTGACCGCTGAGATTACCGGATTCGTAGTTAAGGTGCTGATCAAAGAAGGGAATATCGTGGCTGCTCTTTGTGCTGTTATTGGCTACTTTGCCTTTGTGAGAAAGAGTAAACAAAATAATGGTAATGGATGTGGATGTGGAGTCGATTGTTAGATCTAACTCGAACAAAGGTATTTCTTCCTTGTATTCGTATCTCTGTATATATTTTCTTGAGTCTAGTTTTGTTTTTGTCGATTCTAATCGGGTTGAATTTTCGTAAGCACGAAGAAGGGCATATTGTATTCTTGTGTTTTGATGTGACAATGTTATTGTTAATGGCTTCATGCCTTGTAAATTCCTTTATAAGTTGTTGCAAATGTCTAATACTTCCGTTTGGTTGTACTTGACATCTTAGAATTAGATGTTTGGATTTAGATAATAAAATGAGTGGATGAAATTGAATTTAAAAAATGAAAAGTAAAATGCGTGAAAGAAATAGAATGAATCTTGCCATAAAAAGAAACTATTATAAATTAAGAAGAAAAAAAAGGAAAGTGTCATATTCGAGGAGTACCATGTTTGTATCGGTCTTAATATTTAGTAGTATCTCTTTCTGGGAGTTAAAGGTTGGGAGTAGGGATGATCATGGATTTAAAACCCGACCCAGACCCATTGGGTCGGGTATGGGTTCAAAATATTTAAACCCATAGGATTCGGATTCGGGTTCAGGTATGAGTTTAGATTTTTAGATATGGGTTCCGGTCCGGGTCTAAAATATTAAGACCCAGACCCGACCCAGATCCAACCCAGATCCAACTCGTAGACCCATATAAGTCTAACTATATATAGTTTTACCAAAATTTCTAAATTACTTTCATATTCTCTTTGTGTTTTTATTTCAAATTCGACAAATAATATGTATTGTATATTTTGTTATCTTGAAAAAATAATTTAAATACATATTGAAGTTCAATTATTTGTGTATTTAAGATAATATATATTTTATTTAGTGAAGAAAACAAAATAGAATATTAGACCCGTTTTGGACCCAAGACCCGTTTAGACCAATCGAGTTTGGGTACGGGTCTAAAAATTTTGACCCTGCGGGTTCGGGTCGGGTCTTGGTCTTATTAGACCCGACCCATGATCATCCCTAGTGATGGATATGGATTAGAATTTGAATTTTCAAGATGGACCAGGTTGAAATTTGGATTTTCAAGATGGATAGGGTCGGAATTCGGGTTTGCAAGATGGGGCATTTAGCTTGATTTCTAAAGATCAAATTTAAACCATAACACATTCAGTTAATTTTTTTTGAAAATCAATCATGTTGGGAAAAACGTCCAACGACGATTACAATAAGTAGAATTGACATCCAACCCAACTAGCCTCTAATAATAACCAATCTATTGCAATGATATTTAAATTACATGTCAATCAGACTGATCGCCTGTATTAATACAGATCAAAGATCCAATAAAAAACGGTGACATCGCTCTCAGCGATATTAACTAGCTTCAGCAAAAATCATGGCCAATTGGCGAACAGGGACGTATCAACATCAATATCACTATGTCAGACATGGATCTACAACAGCTGTAACACCACTTGATCTTGATCCAAAATACGATATATATTATCCAAACTGTAAACATAGACGAACCATAGACGAAATCACGAACATGCGATCTGTAAAACCCGATCAGACAAAATACATCGACATGAACAATTAGATTAAATGATCATCACGGACACATCTATTTAATCTATCTGGTCGAAGAACAATAATAATATATGAAAACAAATCCATACTTATTCAATAACATAAACATTGAAAGTACATCAATTGAAAAAACTGTTAGGGAGATGGGGAGACGGGGAAAAGAATACGAGAGAAAAAAACTTTAGAGGAAGAAGGGGCGTCGACGGCAAATGTAGGGTTTTTTACACATCCAATTGAATTTAGTTAAATTATCAATAAACATATTAAAATACACATCAAATTACAATTGTTAAACATTGAATAAAAACTCTAAAAATACACATCGAAATCAAAATATTTTAAAATCAAATCAAAACACTAAATATACACATAAAAAAACTAATGTACATATAAAATTAGAAAAGTTACAAATTAAATAAATAAACTAAAAAAACACCAAATTGTAATATTTAAATATCAAATAAAAATACTAAAATACATATTAATTTTAAAATATAAAAGTGCACATCGAAATCTAGCACTAACACTAAAAATATAACATATTAGTAATAAAATTTATAAAAACCAATTTACACTATTAAAACACCAATAAACATATTAATTAAGTAGCTAATATTTATTTTATAAAAATAAAAATCAATATATTAATTTTAAAAATGACAAGTTGAAGAACTAGCACATCAATCAAAATAAATATATAAATTAAAAATTAAGATAGTAAATGTCACAAGTTAGTGTTAAAATGTATAAAGTTTTAAAAAGTTAACATACCAACACAAGAACTCACAATAAATCAAAATTTAGTTTTAAAACACATGGTTTCAGTGAGAAAAAAAATTCCGTAAAAACATCCCAAGATTTGGTTGGGACACCAAGTAATGAAAATGAAACATCAAATATGATAGTAAAAATGCGCACGTAGCGCGAAATTAAGGGGAAAATGTTTTGCGAGTTTTTTCAACTTGAATTCTTGACCTGGAGAATTCTTATGACCTTAAATTATTAATCCCTCAATTTTTTTCTAGTACTCCAAAAATTGCTATTTACACCGAAATCCTTTCTTATATCCCAAACTTTCTATAAATCACATTTAAAACACTATTCATTTATAATACTTATAATAAAAGGTCTATTTTAATCACGATTTTATCAGTAAATAGTAGTGTTTCATTTTTTCCTTCTTGATTACTTATGGTTATTAATGTATTGCACGAGTTTCTTTTGATTTCGAACTCAGCGTTAAGCTATAAACAACGAGAACAGAAACAACGTGTTTTGATTTCCTGTAAATAGAAAAAGGTGTTTAGAGACATGATCATAGTTTTGGGACAGATGAACTATAGATATGGTCGTTGTCAATTCATGTATGTGAGAAGATGAAGAACTGGTCGGTGATAATAGAAACTTGAGGAAACAAACAATGATGCCTAAATTATATAGTATCAGAACACAAACAATAATGATTAGGCTAGTGAGCTAAAGAGAGGTAACAGATGCTTATTCCTTCTTTTCACTACCCCACAGGTTGTGGCTATGTTCATTAATTTGTTTAGCAAACAATCATACCGCTCCTAAGCTAATAAGCACGAACAATGGCTTGTAATCTGATTGGAAATTTTAAACTAATTTTAATTTTTAAAGTTGTGTGACGCTTGGTGATTGTTATTATGATTTTCTAGGTCGTGTGGTTCACTGATAGAATGTAAAATTCACAAATAATTGTGTCTCTGTGTATTTACATACATATAGAGTACAAAGCGTATACAAGGTAGAATCAGATAAGGAAAAATATATGAGCAAAAAAGAAAACTTCATTTCTTAATCTGATTCTAATTCATTTATTCTATTACCCCCCACTCAAGCGAAGCGTGAGACTAGTCGCAACGCAAAATTTGTAACGTAAGAACTCAAACTGAGGACGAGGTAAACTCTTTGTAAAGATGTCAGCTAACAAGTCCGTAGGAACACGAGCAACCCTGAGCTTACCAGAAGACACCATCTCTAGCACAAATTGATAGTCAATATCAATGTGCTTGGCTCTCTTATGCTAAACCAGATTTTGAGCAAGAAAGAGAGCACTGTTATTATCACACAGCAAAATAGGTGGTGCACTGGAAGAGACGCACAAATCCTTAAATAAATTTATCAACCAAGCTAGCTCCGCAACAGTATTGGCCATAGCCCGGTATTCTGATTCTGAACTTGAACGAGAGACCGTAGATTGCTTCTTCGCACTCCATGAAACCAGATTGCCACTAAGGAAAATTGCGTAACCATAAGTAGACCTACGAGTCTCAATACAATGAGCACAATTAGCATCAAAATAACCCAAGACTGGAAAAACGGAAGAATTCTTGTGAAACTAAAGACCATAATGCATAGTGCCACGAACATAACGCAGAATTTGAGTAACAGCTTGGTAATGGTCATCAGTAGGAGTTTGCATGTACTAACTGACCGTATTCAAAACATAAGAAATATCAGGATGCGTGATGGACAAATACTGCAGTTCACCAACCAAAGAGTGATAAAGTGTGGGATTTTCGAATGGCTTGTCAGCGGTACTAGAAAGTTGCAAAAAAGCAACAAAGGGTATAGCAACCGGTGCCGAATGCTGCATTTCGGCATGTAATAAAATGTCCTTGGGATACTGCGCTTGCCAAAAGAATAAGCCATGGGAATTACGAGCAACCTCCAATCCCAAGAAATACTATAAAATTTCAAGATCAGTAATCTTAAACTCTTGATTAACCTTATCAATAAACTTCCGAATGAGATGACCATCATTCCC
>JAULKM010000011.1:6368406-6385297 GCA_032355605.1 Rubia tinctorum | reverse complement strand
CATATTTTAAGTAGTGTAGTTTGATCGTTGTGTTGTCTTTCAATTCATAACTTAGAAAACCAACCAACCCCCCCCCCCCCCCTTACATGCTTTTATATATATCTATCTATCTTTATTTAGGCTTATATCCACTCCTATATGTATGAACCCTTAGGAAAATCCCTCTGTGGACGACCCCGACTTGCCAAACTATCTACTTAGTTGTATTTAGTAAGCATATTAGGCATAAAAATAGTATCTTTGAGAGGTACGGCGATGACCTCCCAACCATGTATTTGAACTTTAGTGAAATTGATGATTGGATTTTTCTTATCTTCTAAATTCTAAGGAAAACCTAGAATACTTTATTTCATCCAATTTTGGTGAGGTGGAATTTATCTTCCACATTAGCAATGCTCATAGTCAAGTTATATGTAGTAATGGAATAATAAAAAAGGGAAGAATATCCATGTGACCTTGATGCATAAGTCGTAACAACATGTCTATGAAATGTGATCTAGATTATTGTCTATATCCAATGATGTGGCAGTTTGACCAAGTGAGATAACAGTTGTTCATCGTGAAAAATGTCTCCTCCTTCAAAACAGATTTGGGATGTAACTCCAGGAAAAACACACAAACAATCAAGTTCGTCTTTCCTTCCGAGAATTAGAATTTCTCAGTTAGTTTCAGTGACCACATCTAGTGCTACACTCACCTTGTATGTACAGGTGATCATCGACCTGGCCCCACTTTAATAGGGTCAAAGGTCATGAGTAACTTCTTGGTTTAATCATGATCATTATAATCTTGGTTTATGGTTAAGTGTTGATCATGGCTCCGCCTTTTTGGTTTGTGGTTGGCATGGACATTGGGCCGATTCATTATGCATTCCTTGTTGGTTTTGTCATGATCGAGTATTGGGTCGGGCCTAAAGGCAGCAGCCCCCAGCTTATGGGCTAGGTATACACCATCCAATTTTGCATATTTTCTCCCCTACCATCTAGGAGGGACCTAATTGTAAAAACAAAAAAGTTCACTGATTGTGTTGAAATCAATTCAGACAGAATCGAATGTTAATAACTTCCATTGTTATTTACAATATCAAATTATGATGTCTAATTAATTGTTTACCATTTTTAACTGCATATATGTTGGTTTTAGTCAGAAGCGGGCCCAGTTTATTTTCTAGTGGGTTGAATTATTCAATCCCAATATATCCATGGGCGACGTCAGTAGTATGTTGGTTAAATTTCACAAAGTACGATATACATCCGACGTTGGTTTCATAGTTAGTCTGATAAAGGCTCATTTGAAAAGCAATTGGGCTGACATTGCTAGGCCCATGGTCAGTCAAATTGACCTCGCATTAACGTCCATTGCCTATGCGACTTGGAGACAACGTCGCATTTGGTAAGGAATTCAAAAGGATTATAACGACTATATATATATATATATATAAACCCCACCTCATAATCTACTTTAAACATTCAACTTTCCCTCAAATTCCAATATTCATCATGCCCATCCACTTAGTGTCCACCATTATGCATACGTTAGCCAATGCATTTAACACATTTTTTTGTCATTTTTTATTTGGTTGATTGCTAGTTTTATTTAGGTTTGCACGACAAGGGTTTAGACGACCACTTTTGGCATTCTTATCTAAATCGCGCATTATATAAACTTAATTGAGACTAATGGATACTTGGTATTCACGGGCTCCTAGATCTTCCTCTTTGTTCTCATTAGTAGTTTTCCCGTGAGTGCTTTTTCATTTTCTTTTGGTGGAAGGCTATATGCGCAGGTGGTAGTAGATATTTCAAGGTCATTCACTAGAAAGGTAGAAGATATCGAAGGTCATTCGCAAGGATAGTAGTAGATCAAAGGCCACAAAATTCAAATCATGGTAGTAGAAGGAATTGGGACCAAAAATGGCAAAGTCAAAGTTCAACAAGACCAAAGAAGAAACAGAGGGATCGTTGTTTGAGGTTGCATGGAGTTTTGGGGAAAATCCAAGAATAATCATAACTTAAGGGTGTCACCACTGGATTTTTCTTCTTGAGCGCTATAAAATCGACTACAAGAACTCCCAAATTGGACCAACGGATCACCCGTCACAGAGCGAACAAATTAGCCATACAAACCAGTCACGGCCGATGTTGACCGTACATACTTGGCACAGACAAAAATATAGCACAGCCCATGCCAGGGAGGCCTTGGCACGGCCCGTATCACTTGGAATGGGCCATGCCAAAATCTAGCACGAGGCTCCCCTCTTTTCACCCAAAAAATGTCCAAGTATAGGGGCGGGACATTCCATTTTACACATCCCACGCTGTTTCAAGTAACAATGTCAAGACCAGCCCATGAGATTTGAAAAATGATGGGGGCATGCCAAAGTACTGAGCAATACGAGGTTCCACCCGATGGGGCGAACGAAATGATACATGGCGCATATCGAAAATAAGAAAATGAGGACCCGACTGGTGGCCCTGCGCTGGGTGATGCAGGGCACGCCTAGCGCGTCCAGTACGGCCCATGCTAGGACATGCTCCCTACACTAGCACATTCGGTATTGTCCTTGCCAGGGTCAACACCCTACGCCGGCACTACCCCAGGCGGCAGCTAGGGTTTTTGGCCACTTTTTGCTCTTATTTTTATGCCCAATTCCGTACAACTGTATATATGGACCTTTGTCTACTAGGTTTTAAGTTTGTGCTCATTTATAGATCTTGGTAGGTGGTGGCTAGAGAGAGAAAACATTCTCACTTCTCCTAGATTCTTTTCTTTTCATCCTTTTATCTTTCTTTTACCCAAAAGTGTTGAATTCAATGAAATACTTGGGTTCAATGCTTGGAGAGTAGGGATCTACTTGGGGATTATATTTTTAGTCATGTGTTGATGTTAATTTTGTGACATTTCTAGATCTACCTATTTCTATGTTTTTTGTGATCATTATGTTGGATTGTTCTTAATATTATTATGAATTGCATGAAAGTCACACATTGTTGGCACACAATCAAGTCCAATTTCATGTTGGCGAACTATTGCTACTCCCTGGTTAAGGAAACCTAGATGCGCTTGGGTGCGATAGTCCGGAGCTGGGCTTGTGCACGAAGGTTGCATCTAGTTAGTCGACAAAAAATGTCTTTAGGGTTTCCGATAGAGATAGAGTAGGTAGAAAACTAGGGTTATTTTGTTAATCCTAGAAGTCATCGATAAGATGGCTACATCCTCTGTCTTTCTAAGCCTAGGGGTAATTTCGTTCGTGGTGTTCCGCCAGGAACTTAATTGCACGGGGGGTAGAAACAGACCTGTGCAATGTGCCATAACTGTTGTTGCACTCCCTTAGTCACAGAGGCAGGGCTGATGGAAGATTTTATACGCACACCTCTATGTGACATATAGAGGAAAGTTTTTACCATTGTTCGCACCACTTGACACAAACACTAGAACAGGGTTAAGTTCTGGTATCTGATGAAATCAATGATTGAAATAACATCAAACATACTACGCAAATATTCCCCGAGTGCTTGTTTATATTGTTTATTCCATTGATTTCATACTAGTAGTTGATAGTTGAAATCCCCCAATGGTTATTTTTACAACACTTTTATTCCTAACACGAGGTCGGATTGATGATCCGACCACGATTGTGTTTAGTAGATTACTAGATTCTTGACATCTCTGTGGATAGCACAGGTACTTGCTACTATCTACCATTCCTGGTAGTGTAGTGTAGTAGTAGTAGTAGAAACAGGAGCAACATATAAATGTTATTTTTTACCCTTAATAACTCAGCCTCTTCTATTGTTTAACGACGCTCGGGAGGAAGCGGGTTACCTCTCAAAATGTATGGTTTCTACATGTGGTTAGTTTACAATTTATTTTAAAATTACTATTGAATTTTTTATGTATATTGTTTTTGAATGTGTTATTTTCTTCATGTAAGAATGTGTCTATGGATTAGGGGTCCATTGATAAGGTTATGGGGTCTTATAATGTCGACTAGGTACATGGCTAAATTTTTTTGGTTTAGGTTCTCGTTGTTTGCATGTTTCTGTTGTTGTCAGAGCTTCTCCGTTCCATGAATGCTACGTCGCCGGTCAATCATTCCTCTCTCGGTTTGAGCTACAAGTGTGCGACGTCGCTCGTTCATAATTTCTCTAGGTCATGTCACATATGACATCGCACTTTTATCGGTAAACCATTCGATTTAACCAATCCGAGTGTGACGTTTCTTTCTCATAAATAGTATAACATATGATCCAACATATGACGTCACCTACTTATAGGTTAACCATTCGGTTATACCGATCTATCAGCGACTTCGTCTATTTATAATTTTTGTAATTGTTTTAGTATATGACGTCGCACAAGAATCGGTTAATCATTCATTTTTACCGACCTATGTGCGACATTGCTCAGACATGTCGCATTCAAATACTAGTTTATTACCTTTGGATTAATTTATAACGAATCATTAAAATATGAATTTTAAGAATTGTGTCTGATGGTCCCATTGTGGTGAACACTTTAATTTTTACATTTAAATTACGGTTTCTAGCTTTGTATTACCAATATTCAAATTTAATTTATAAATATTTCCTTCGTTAATAGATCCACAGCGATTCGGAAGATAAACGTCCACGAACTACATTTGGAGACATCATTCCTCATTTCATCCACACCCTGACGTAGACGAACTTCGGGGACATTCCCATCCTGGTAAGTAATCCTCGTCACATATTTTTTTAAATATTTTCATAAATATTTTTCTATAGTTTACTTTCATATTAAATGAACATTATTTTTTTTATTAATCCAGTACGTTCCTAGCCAAATTGTGGAGCTCCTACCGCCATACAAGTTGCCTGATGTGCTTAGGTGCAATGGACAGAAGTATCACATACATTACTCGGGGAACAAAAGGATGAAGACCCTGACACCGAAGGGTTTTGAGAAGTTTCTTATTGGTGAGGAACTCGCAATAGGGGACACGCTCTACTATAAACTAGTCAATGGTGCTAGCCCTGTAGTTTTCGATGTCGAAGTTCTTCCCTATTGATATTAATTATGTTAATTTGTATTTCGAAAAAGATTAGTTTTGGTGCATTACGATATTTAATATTTATTTAAAATCCTTTTGTCAACTATATGTTATTTTAATGTTCATCAATCCCTAGTATCTAACCTAACATAGCGCAAAGTTTTAATTGTACTATCAATAACAGAACAGAAAAAAAAATTCCAAACTCTTGTTTCAATCAGTCTTGAACTATAAATTTTGGGTTGCGAAATTTGTGTTAGGAAAAATTATAGAAGCAAAATCGAACTGTTGACCGGCTGCTAAGTGGGCTGAAATTTTTAGGCCCACCAAAGTTTGTAACGTTGCCAACTTGTTGACAACATGTCGCGTGAACCCACAATTGTGCGACGTTGCATATATTGAGGCGGACAACATAATGGATCGAAACGACATCGTTTTTCAACAGGTATAAATAGGGGGACCTTGAAAAACATTTCAACCATTCATTCACAAGTTTCCCGCCAATTCCAACAGTCTGTAGTTTATTCCTCATCCATTGTACTAATGATAAATGTTTGTTCCTCCCTATCTCCTAACACCCAACTTTTTAAATTTCTTTATAATGTTAGATCTATGGTCTGTGAATGTATTTTGATCTTTTTACCATCTAGTTTTGTCTCGGATTTATAACAGTGCCCACTTTCTTTGAGTATAAACATAGCTATAATGTTTTTGTATGTTGGCAAAGGTTTTTTTGTTGAATATGAGGTTGATTATGCTTCATTTTTTTCCGGTTTATATGTTTCTTCCCTAGCTACCTCTAATATAAGTGATGTCGCTCATCCGTCTTCCACAAATCGGTTCATGCGATTATACTGCAACGTCGCATATTCTTATTTCCAGTAGCTTATCTTTAAGTTTGTGACATTGCACTATTATCGAGTGTTCTTCGGCTATCACGATTTGTGACCGAAGTCACAAATGGGCTTCTAATAGTACAATTTTTATGCATATGTGAATTCAGTCTTGTTTCAGTCTTGTCGTCGGTCTAATCGACTACTTTGTGAAGTTGCATGTACATGTCGGTCATACCACTAGTTAGGGTCGACATGCACCTACGACGGTGTTGTCGATGTCGCACGTTGCAATCCATATGAAACTTAACATTTTCCCTTTTGATGTAGTACTGATGGCTGGCGAAGGATCGTCTTGTCAACCCTTTTTCAGGTTTTTCACCAACGTACATATATTTTACTAGCTAACACATCTTCATACTTTATAAATTTGACAACTCATTACTTTTTAGTTTTTGTAAGTATAGTTCACCTCACAGCATCGAACCTTGGAGCCTGTTTTGTTCGACGTTGAGCATCATACGATGGTTCTTGATATCCCATATTTCCACTGCACTCTTAAGCAGTATAACATAGGGAAAACCCCTACATTGGTAATGCTTTTAAAACAATTTTTATTTGTTGATGCACACACACACACACATACATATATATATATATGCATATTTATAATTTTAAATATTTTTGTGACTCAGTACATCCCGTGTGAGATTGCACCACTCTTGCCGACTGAGAAGACCCCCATAGTGCTGAGATGCTATGGGACGGAGTGCCGTATGACTTACTTGGAGCAAGGTAGGATCAAGGCACTTTCTCCAAAGGGTATTGGAGGATTCCTTAAGGGAAACAACTTACGAATCGGGGGCACTTTGTTCTTCGAGGTGCTACATGTTGGGGGTCCAATCGTCTTCAATGTCATCATTGTCCAAGGTGATTGAGTTTATTGTTTTTTCACTATTGTTGAAACTTAGACAACTCTAATTTGACTTTACGTAAAACTTGTATAGATATTTTCATGACACTGTTTTTCAAATTATCTAACTATATTATTTGAACATACTATTATTGACTGTGTATATGTGCGATTTGATTTGTCCATGATTTTATGAAACAATTTTATAGTTCTACGATTAAAAACTATTTAACAAAGGGTGTATTGGATGTTTACGATAGTTAATTCTAATTTTTATGGTGTTTGTAGTACAACGATTGCTAGCTACTGTAATGCCTAATCATCCTTTTACATACCCCTAAATTAATCATAACGAATGGATTTTTGAAGGAGAGGAACGCCGAAAGGGGAGAAGCACACAACCACCATCTTCTATTTTCATTTTTTCCTAACAGCGTCAACTCTTGTAGCCTTCTCATCTTTCACCAATTTATCTTTCGTTCCCATGGGTATAATAATTGGTAATGAATTTCTTAGACCAAACCTCTTCACCAAATTCAAGGTATATATACTTTGATTTATGAACAAATCATTCTTCTCTTGTTTCGCTTGAAGCCCTATAAAGTAAGTGAGTTCTCCCACCATGCTCATATCAAATTTAGCCTGCATCAAGGTCACAAAATCGTGTACCAAGGATGGTGAAGTAGACCCAAAAACATTCATTACATGTTATGAGTCGCGGAAAACAAACAAGATGTAATCTTGCGACGATAGCCTTTCAGAATGCTAAGGCAGGGAGTCATTCATACCACACCCTTGGTGCTTGTTTCAAGCCATATAGTGCTTTTTTGAGACGATACACATGTTGTGCAAAGTGTGGATCCTCTAATCCTTTGGGTTTTTCCACATATACTTCTTCATTGACTACTCCATTCAGGAACACACTTTTGACATCCATATGATATTAGTGAAATCTAGAGTGCAAGCTATAGCAAGTAAAATCCAATTAGATTCTACCCTGGCAATCGGTGTAAAGGTCTCATCAAAATTGACTCCTTCAACCTGAGTGTAACCCTGAGCCACCAGTCTCACCTTGTTTCTGGTAATATTTCCATCAACATTGGACTTGTTCTTAAAGATCCACTTTGTTCCAATGGCATTTACTCCTTTAGGACTAGGTATAAGGTACCATACATCATTGCATTCAAATTTCCCAAGTTCTTCTTTCATTTTCGCTGTCCAATATTAATCAAGGAGAGCTTCCTTATAATTCTTGGGTTCAGTGAAAGAGAGAAAACATTGTAGAAAAGCAAGTTCCCTATAGTTAACTCGGGGGATTGATCGAGTTCTTCTTCTAATTGGTTTGGTATTATATGTGTTGGAACATGGGAAGGATCTGTAGAGAATGGTGTTCCAACATCACCAAAATCATAAGAGTTGTCAGCTTCATCTTCCGTTGTCACCTCAACTGATGTTCTAATATCATTATACAATTGGACTGAAAGATTATCCAATGTAGGAACATGGTGAGAGTCTTGTCTTTCATCTTCGGTCGTTTACTTCTTAAGTTCATCAGAATCATTCACCACTAAATTGAGAGACTCCATAAAAACATCAGTAAAAATATTATATAATCTATATTCCTTGTTGTTGACTGAATATCCGAGGAATATACCAACATCACTGCAGTTGTCAAATTTGGCAAGTCGCTCCCTATTTTCTGAGAATGTAGTACTTTCTTCCCAAACATGGAAATACGACACATTTGGCTTCCTGCCTTTCCAAATTTTGTACGATGTCTTACTAGTGAATGGTCGGGGATATACTCAATTTATAGTGTAGCATGTTGTATTAACAGCATCAGCCCACCATTTCTTGTGAATTCCTTTCTCAACTAGCATAACTCGAGCCATCTTTTGCAAAGTCATATTATTCCTCTTCACGATGTCATTCTGTTGTGGAGTAATAGGTGAAGAAAATTCATGTTGAATTCCTAGATTATCACAAAACTCACTAAACTGAGAATTATCTAATTCTCTTCCATGATCACTACAAATTTGAATGATTTTCCCAACTGGGAAAAAATGCATGTATTGCCTCCCACACTAGGTGTATTCATGATAACCATCAAATCCATGTGCAGAAGTTTAAGTGTTTTAGAGGTCGTAATCTCTTGAACGGAAAAGTGAGGTTCTTTGTTATGCTTCCCTTGCTAGCATGGACCATACACAATCTCTTTCTTGTCATAAAGTGTGGGAATGTCTCGTACTGCCTTTATTCTTGTGATCTTTACAAAAGTGGGCTAATCCAATCTAATTGTCTAAAGGTGTTCGTTCATGAGCCCAGGCTAAAGTTTCAATCAATTCTTTCCAATAACCCCGCCAATATATCAAGAACATAAATCCAACAGCCCAAACAATGTGTTCAAATAAGAACATCCAGGCCGATAAAGATAAACTATTCATACTAAAGGGGTTATATCCATTAATAAGTTCCCTTTATCTTATGTTGCGCTTAAACAATTCGTCTCTTGTTCCAACAGATAGAAATTTTTTATGACCAAATTCCTATAAGCACTTTATCGTCGCCATGTTTCATGATACATTTGTTTTTATGGAATTCCACGGTCAGATTGTCATCATACAATTGGCTAATACTCAACAAATTGGCCTTTAGACCTTCCACCTATAGGACACTAGTAAAAGTTAGAAATTCCTTTATTGACAACTCACATTTCCAACTACCTTGCTTTTCTTTCCATCGCCAAAGGTAACAAATTCACCGACATAGGGTTTGAACTTTTTTAGGTACTCTTGAGATCTAGTCATATGTCGGGAACAACCACTATCAAAGTACCACGAATCCCTAGAGTGTGTAATAAGAGGAATTGTGAGCAATAAGGCACATATTAGGGGTTTTAGGGATCCATACCTTTCTGACCATTTGTTGACCGTTAGACATCTTCTATGTTGAAACATACTCAGAATTTTCATCTATTCAAAATATCTGTGAGAAGCTTAAAGCAATGATCCTCTTATGACCTTGATAGGAACAGTAACTACATATTAAAACTTTTTGTGAGTGTGTTTTGACCACTTTTCTCTTTAAGATTTGAACCTCTGTTTTGAAAACCCTATTGCTAGTAGATGGTTTTTTATTTCCTATTCCTTTTCGATTTCTAGAACTCTGACCCATGGTGACAATGTCATCTAATATTTCTTTTCAATAATTCAATATTTTAATAGTAGTCTCAGCAACTTCGGCCATTTTTATCATCGAAGCCAAATTCAATTCCAATATCTCATTTTCCCTCTTGTGTCGTTCCACTAGGGAATCCATCTTTTTCCTTATTAAGCTAAAATACTTTTCTCCCTTTTTAATAATTTGTTATCATAAAAAACTTTTAGCTACATCTCATACATTAATTCATATGTAGCATAGACATCTTCATCTCTCACAATCATGTCTTCATTATCGCTCGAGGAATATTCTTCACATAAATTTTCTCTGTTGGAACATCATACTTTAGATACCTAATCCATGTTGGAACATTGATTCACTTATTCTTATTCAATGTTTGAAATTCCAGTAATATTTTCTAAATCTCCATGGAGTTCTGCTCTGAAAGCCACATAATACTAGCAAATCCTCTTCATTATTTGCTTCTTCTTAATTTTCACTCCATGAGGTAACGTATGATTTTCCTTGCTTCTTTTGATTGCTGGCACAATCAGTCTGGATGTGTTCATACCCTTCACATTCTATGCATTGAATCCTTTTTGATTGCATTACTTCCCGTGTTGATTTCTTGAGAATTGCTAAGTGGTTTTCTCAGTTCGTGGTCAACGATTGTTGCTTATGTTTTGAAACTTTGATCTGTTCCCATTAAACTTTTCCTGAGAATTTTAATTTACCCCTTTCTTCAGCATCCTAAAGAAATTCTTTGTGATAGTAGCAAGTTCCTCATTTACACCATATTTATCCTCTTCATTGTTTTACATTGAAGTTTCGAAAGCCATCTTCTTTTTTATCTTCTTCGTTGGATGTTCCAATGGTATCACATATGTTTTTAGTGATCTCATAAGCTCATCATAAGTCATTGTAGCCACATCCTTAACTTTTTCTATTACAACTACTTTAATAGAAAATCTTTTGGGAAGTGATATCAGAGTCTTCTTCACCAACTTGGACTCTTTATAAATGTTTCCCAATTGATGCGCCATATTAGTGATGTCTCTAAGTTTCCCATTGAACACGAAAATCATCTCGTATTCTTCCATTTTTAGCTCTTCGATTTTTGTGCCCAGAATTTGTAGCTTTCATTCACATACACAACTTCTTCCCTCATGCACTATTTGCAAAATATCCCATGCTTTCTTTTCCTAATGACACATTGAGATGAGTTTGAAGTGATTATCATCTACTGCAGTAAAGATGGCATTTAGTGCTTTGGAGTTTCCCAATCTAGCCTTTTGTTCCTCTGTTGTCTACGACTCTTTAGGCTTAACTGGTGGCTCTTTAGAACTAGATTCTCCTCCTTCAGAACTTCCAGTAAGTTAGGGCTTCCATTTCATTTTAGCATAATGCCAAGAAAATTCATCCAGAGAATTTACAAACACTCGCATGTGAGCCTTCCATTAGTTGTAATTTGTTTCTTCCGGCCGTGGTGGCTGAGACACAGAAACTCCTTCTTTGGTCTCCATTGGTAAAATCATATCACACTTTCCTTGTCAAAACCAAGGTAAAAAAAAGTGACTTATCTCTGATAACAATTGTAATTATGGTTTTACCAACTATCTAGTTTAATCCAATTAAATATTTCCAACTGAACAAAGTACGTTAAAACATAAAAGTTAACACAAGAGACTTGGTTACACATTTCGGTGAAATCACCAACATCTGCGTGGTCTGGCCCAATTCAGAATAAATCCACTAATCAGAAAGACACGGTACAAAGTACACCATACAACTACACTTATCTTTTTTTATTACAACTTGTTGATTTTTCAAGCTTCCTTTGCCGCCGATGCACCTCGATCAGACTCCCTTACCTCGAAACTTGTCAACGCTGGATCTCATCCTCACGAGGAATTAAGGTATACAATTCTAAAATGTGCTCATTAGTTTAAGATCGTGTTAGAACACAGACTAATGGCTCTTGAGTACTTCTCAAAATATATGAAAACCTAAATACAAATTTTATTCAATTAAATCCGTAAACAGGTTAGCCAAATTGTCTTCTATTTAAACTCGTCGCACGCATCAAATATTATGTTCGAGAATAATTCCTCTTTCATCTCTAATTTTGATTTCAATCAAATCCTATGGAAATAAGAATTACCCAATTCATTCCCTTGAAGTAAGGAATTAAAATATATCTAATCCAATCAAAGTAAATCCTATACAGAAAGGGATATTATCAAAAGAATTCTAATTTCTTTAAATCCAATACAATCACATACACATAGGAATGGATATATTCTTCAATCTCAAATACGGAATGAAATATTTCTGCAAACTGATTTCGTTTTGTTGAAATTTCCTTTTTGATGTTTCAACACATACTTAATTTCCATATTTGCATAATTTTCACAAATTTCCAACTAAACAAATATGTACTTTACACTTCCTTTGTCTATCGGGCTATGATCCAACAAAATGTGTGGTAGGCCTTGAGCCCCCAAGTAGGGAGTAGAAGCGTGGCCTTTAGCTTGAGGAGAATTTTCGACTCCACCCCTTATCAGACACCTAAACCACATTGTGGTTGTCAGCGCCAGTTCAACAATTGTAAGACAATATTGGTTTAAAGGAATTTGGAGGGTTTTATGTTCGTACTTATGAGCGTTTTATGCTCAAGTATGTTTCCACTTTAGAGAGACGCGTGGATGAAGACACGCAACCCTGCATAAATGATGTAGATTTCCAAGTAACTTATTAGCAGGTGAAAGCAGCCTTTGGTTGGGATTACGCAGATGATTGATAGTTTAATAAGGCACTAGGGTACTATAAGGTATTGTTTTGGCGTAATTTAACTAGCAAGACACGTGATAGTTGTGACAAGGGTTCTTTCATCATACACCCAGATGCACATTACATTCAATGCCCTTTGTCCAAAGATGAACAAATCATCCCCACTAATAAATGAATGGGAAATTGATCTTAACAGTGGAGTTAACAGAGTGATGCATTTTGAAGCGAAAATGAATATACTGCAATGTGTTTAGATTTTTAAAGCACAACAATGTGTTTTGTGACTTTCCAAAATAGATAATGATATTCTATAAAATTCACTCTTCAGTTTAATTGAGAGGAAGTGAGGCTATGAATTTTGTGAAGTGGATAGCTAAACCCATCAAAAGAAGAAGAAATACATGAATTAAACTTAGAATTAGAGAAAGAATGAAAAGATAGAGGAAATAAAGTAATACATTGACGATCTATTTTATCGTTATAACAAGATTTCAACATAGTATTCCAACTCATGAGATTATATATAAATATAAATATATATATTATATTTAATTAAAACCGTTTAAAAGGCAGGTGTTGTTTTTTTGTACCCAACCTTCATATAAATGATCGGAGATATTTTACAATCGAAGTGATCCTATTACAAATGAGATTGGGACTAAGAAGCACTTCAAAAATAGAAACTACCAAATTTAGAGCATCTATGGAAATGTGAGAGCTGCGCTGGAATTGAGCATCTAATGTAGTAAAGTAAATAATCCAACAAGAAATAAAAGGAGTCAAAACAGTTGCAAACCATCTTCGTCCTCTTGATGCTGAATCACCATGGTCGCAACTCCTAAGCTAAAAAAACGGGCATTCTCTACTAACTACAACACTCCCTACCTAAATCAAACTCTCAAATTCAGTCTTTCGGTCATTGTGTTATATATAACCAGTCTATAATTGTGTTACATTCCTAAACATATCTATCGAAGATTTTTCCTTCGGGTCTTTGTGTGACTTGCAGATTCAGCTACTTTAGGTGCTTCCGAGTTCGTGACTATCACTTAATCAATTTTCTAAAGGAGATAGGAAATAGATGTAAAGGCGACATTGTAGAGCCACCAAAAGAGATTAGGACAATATTTCTCTAACACCAAGAAATAATATGTTCACATGTAAAAAAAAGTCGGAGAACAATTATTCCTATAATTTGGATGATTTCAAGAAAGCACTAAAAATCAGTACAATCCAGCCAAACACTAATTTTTCAGCCTTATTCATTTGAGACTAGTTTTGGTGATCAAGTTTAGTTATTTACCGCTCCGAATGTACCTGACATCGCCCCGATTAAGGCAAATCTGACATTTTTGCCGGTCACCAGTAAATAAGAGAAACTAACTGAAATTTTGTGAGATGGCGGTGAACTAAGTACAAGGTATTTTAAAACGAAGAGAAGTCGTGAGTTACTCGTTAGCATCTCGTCTCCTCTTTTTTCTTCCTGCCACCATAGAGCATCAGCATACGCCATGAACGGAATCCTCCGTTCATAGTCTATCTATCGCATCTTTGACGTTGTGAATGATCTGTCCATTGCATTAAAGAATGCAGTTGTCTGACCCCATTGATAGTTTGTGTATCGCGTCCGCCGTTGAAGCCGTGAATGTCATCCACCCATATCGAATCTAGTTGGTCCATATTTATCGCTACCATCCTGATTGTACCAATTTTTGAGCAGCCGCTTCCGTAGAGTGACTGAGATCGTGTCTTGCGAACTCCGAGATTGTGCGATCAAGGTGGCTTTCGCAAAAACCTAGATCAGGTTCTACTAAATTGCCATTTTGCAAGATTTCATGCGGCCTTCAACCGATGACCTCTGAGTGGTGACCTCTGGCCGATAGGTAGCAGCCACCACTCGAGGGGTGTTTTCGCACAAAATAGATGAGAAATTGTAAGCTAAAAATACATAAGCCTAAACTGTTGAAATAGGGGAGAAGTAAGTCGCCAGACTGCCGGATCCGACAGCAGTGCCTCCCCTAGACAAGGGTTTATTATGTTGTGGACTGTTCTGGGGTAGACAGGGCTTTTTCACTTTCGTCGCCTGTTGACGATTCTCTTTACGTGCTTTCAAATTTGACTACTCGTGAGTTTATATAAAAATTAGTTCAAGCAAAGACCACCTCTTCTTTATTGCCTCTACGTAAACATGGATATCTTATTTCCCACCATTTACTCAAAATAAAATTAGAGTTTAGTTGTTTTTCAAAAAAATAAAAATAAGTTGGAGCTTTTTTAATCAAAAAATAAATTAGAGTTAAATTATGAAAGTGGGTGAATTACGCTTGATAATTGAGACCGACAAATTATAGCAAGCGAGCGAACCATTTACTCGCCGGGAAAATTTGCTGAAGCAGGCCCGTGGTCCCCACCCTAGTTCAGGACGCAGTAAAGTATTCCAAACAAAGGTCGCTCAACTCGATTGTAACCACGCGGTAACAAGCGCTTGTCTTCCACTCTCAGTCTCTCACAATGCTTTATTCATCTCGATTCTGATGCCAACCCCAAAACCCAATCCAACCAAAAAACGGAAAGAGAGACTAAATTCTTAGAAAGGTCTCAATAGGCAAGAAGCCATCAAGATTGAATCTTGAAGGGCAACTGAGACTCCAGTCAGCCATGTCAGAGGGAATTGTAGGACAACCAGAGCCTCCCACTTCACCAAACCCACCCCCCATGATTCTTCTGGGGATTATGAGCAAAAGAAGAACGTGGGTATGCCTATTTGTCGGGGTTTACACGCTCCTGTTGTCAATTTCTTGGAATTTCCTTACATCCGTCCTTGCTTGGTACGAATCCACTCTGATTGACTCATCCTCCTCACCCGGCCCGGTTTATTCCGGTTGGCCCGGGTTGTACGCTTCCTTGCTTCTAGGGGTCGCCTTTGGGGTACTTTCTATGGTGGCGGCTTTGGCGGTGGCAGTTCCGGCGACTTTGGTCACGTGGATTACTGTTCTTGTTTTGCTGACCTTTTTCGGGAAGCCCAGAAGGGCTTTGGTGATGGAGGGCAAGAAATTGACCGCTGAGATTACCGGATTCGTTGTTAAGGTGCTGATCAAAGAAGGGAATATCGTGGCTGCTCTTTGTGCTGTTATAGGCTACTTTGCGTTTGTGAGAAAGAGCAAACAAAATAATGGCAATGGATATGGAGTCGATTGTTAGATCTAACTCGAACAGAGGTATTTGTTCATTGTATTCGCATCTGTGTATATATTTTCTTGAGTCTAGTTTTGTTTCTGTCTACTCTAATAGGGTTGAATTTTCGTAAGCACGAAGAAAGGCATATTGTATTCTTGTGTTTTGATGTGACGATGATATTGTTAATGGCTTCATGCCTTGTAAATTCCTTTATAAGTTGTTGCAAATATCTCTTTGGACCATGTTTGTATCGGTCTTAATATATAGTAGTATCTCTTTCTGGAAGTTGAAGTTTGGGAGCAACTAATACTTCCAGTTTGGCACCGGCATTTGATTTTGATGAATTCAAATGCCATTGTTGCTACAAGAAAAGTACACCCAAGAATTGTGTGCTGAGGGAGGGGATGCTAATATGAAGATGGGTGTTAGGGGCAGTGGCGGAACCAGGAGCTCGGGGAAGGGTGGGCTGAAGCTGAGGGTGGTGGAGACGCGGCGGAGAAGCTGCGGAAGGTGCGGACGGCGGAACGGTGGCTGTGCCGCTGAGCTCGGATCGGATGTGATGTTGTGACTTGTGAGAAATGGGAATGTGAGCACTGGACTGAGCCAGCCGACCATGCCTTGGCTAATTAATTTAGGGCTCATATTTTGGGTTGGGCCGATTTGGATCAGCTCAAATGTCCTTTTTTTTGCCCATCAGCCAAATAAAACGACGTCGTTTTATTAAGAGCAAAACGACGTTGTTTTGTTAAGTTAGCCAAAAACCCACATATTACTAAAACGACGTTGTATCACTAAGGCCAAAACGACATCGTTTTGAGTGGGTTAAGCAAAAAAATTAGGCCACCGTCTTCTCCGGCAGTCTCGGCCGGCTCTGCAATTTCGGGCTGTGCAATTTTCTCAAGGGGGGCGGGAAGCCATGGATTCCGGTGCCAGGACCTAAATTCCGGGCCACCGGATCCTCACCACCCCCTGGTTCCGCCCCTGGTT
>JAULKM010000011.1:6340461-6362058 GCA_032355605.1 Rubia tinctorum | reverse complement strand
AAGAATTCTAGCCTGCTAGTCTCAATTTTTATGTACATATCAACGACATATTGCTGAAATAATCTACCTGTATGCAGTAGCATAGACAGGTCCTCCTCTCGCATCTGAAGTTTATAGCAGTAATATTCCCGGGCAGTGACGTTGTCATTATCGTTCTTCTCATTGGTAGAAACTGCAAAAATATTACATGGACCATTTAACAAAATAAACAAGGAAAAAGAATTTAAATGAACAAGTAGAAATCTCTGTAGGTGCTATAAAGCAGGGGAAAAGGTTTTCCTAACCTGTCTCTTCAGTTGAGATTAGGTTCTCAGCAGACTGAAAGCTGAATGTATTAGTCAGATCATCTTGTTGTACCCTATTTTTCCTTCTTAATCTCTTAATATTTAGATTCCAGCCATTCTGTCCTCTTGGAAATAAAAGAGGGTACTGTAATGGATCATAGCAGCCATAGTAATGTTTAATAGGATATCCTTTATTCAGCGAATCATATACCCGTATGGGTATAGTGCGAGTAGCCTGAGAATCTGGAAGTTCAACATAAACACCTGCCACTTGAGATGCTGTTGGCAGATTATACACTCGCTGATCAAGGTTTGGGTTACCATTTAGGACAAAGTCTGCTGATGCCAAGCATGGTATGTCACTTAAAAATTTCAAAAACTGGCAGTATGGGTTCGAAGCTAGCTCTCTCATTAGCAGCTGAAGAATTTCTGATTCAAAGCTCAAATACGATGCAGAACGCATTTCCAGTTCATAATCAGTGTCAAAAAAATATAGTTGAACGCCTGAAGGACTATATTCAGTGGGGCATTTTAAAGGCTGGAGGAAATGGTAAATCTGACCATGAACTTTAAAAGTGTACACACCATTAACATTAGCTGTCAGCGAAGTATCATACCGAGCACCAAAGCTTGTAAAGGCAAAGTTATTGTTATATGTTCTAATGTACTTCCTAAAATTAACGGATCTCTCATCCTTCCCAACCAGTAATTCACGAATATAGGCAGTCATAGGTATAGATACTAAAGAGACCTCACCAGAAGCACAACAGAAATTCCGAGGTTCAGCATAAAAACGCTTTGCACCACAGTGCACACAAGGGGCAACCTCAGGAAGTAGGCAAGTAGTCTCACTAACCACAAATTTGTTTTTCCCCCGGGAGGATGACAGTACATTTCCTAAAAAGGCGTAGCAGCACATGGAGGATTAGGCAAACACATTAAGTGCAGGACCACAAAAAAAATGTTGCCTCACGACAAAACGGGGGAAAAAAGTGAAGATTAGGAAGATGAAATTGGTCGAATGTTAGACATTAAATTTATGGCCTGGACAAAACCTATCAAGTTAATAGGGGGGAAAATATAATGTTGCACACGACAATAAGGCAACCGGTAAATGGGACTGTAGATGTCTATGGAGATACATCCAGGAAATACAGTCCTCTTTGTTGGCCAAAGAAGTTAACATGAATAGATGTCTTTTGCGAGGGGGGGTGAGGGGGAACATAACATTGTACATACTGAGGGATAAAAAAATGAGGGAAAAATTAAGGATCCAATTAGTAAATATTAACCAGGTACATGACAATAAGGTAACTGGTAAATGGGACTGTAGATGGCTACGGAGATACATCTAGGAAATACAGTCCGCTTTGTTGGCCAAAGAAGTTAACATGAACATATGTTTTTTGGGGGGGTGAGGGGGAACATAACATTACACATATTGCGAGATAAAAAGATGAGGGAAAAATGAGGGACCCAATCAGTAAATATTAACCAGGTACATGGTCATTTTCTCTTAAGCAATAATATTGGCCACAGTACGAAGGTCGGTGATAGAGAAACAAAGCAATAATAGGTGGGTTCAGCCCGCAGTAGTATGATCAATGTAGTAAATAGAACCTATGCAAGTAATTATCTGCTCTGTATTTTGACAAGGAGGGAAAAATAATGATCGCTTTACGGGTTCATAGAGGCTACTACATGGTAGCCAAACTTGAATGTGGCAACCATTTAAGGCTAACCAAGCCTGGTAAAACAAAATTTAAAATATGCATTAAAGGTAACAAATATATCCTTAGATGAAAGAGAAAAACCCTACCAACTTCAAACAGACAGGGATATTTTGCAATTTCAAGAAATAATATACGGTAACAGTCATTTCTAACAGTGAAAATAGCAAAACACAAAACAATAGCTAAAAAACAGACGATCCTTTACAAGGGAGGGGAAGAAAACCTGTGGGACATGGCTGTGGCAGCAATAGCTCAGGAAGAACAGGTTCATGTTCATGAGGATCACGCTGGCAAAGTAGATCAACATGAACAGAGGAAGCTGGCAAAGGGTTTCCATGGGTGAACTTGAAAAGATGACAGACTGGAGCTGTGAAACAGCCGAATGGCCATGAGGAACACTACCTGAAAATGAAGGAAAAGGACAGAGGGAGAAACAATGCAAGTTTAGTTTTAAAAAAATTAGCGGAGGCCCTGGAAGCGCAAAAAGGCGAGGGAATAAATAAGAAGGCAGAAGGGGGAAAAAGGATAGAAGGCATAACAAAGCGAGCATAATACATAGTGTGTAATGAACAGTAAAGGAAGCTGTTAAGTTAGTTTAAAAGATCGACAATGGAGGAATGTAAAACAGCAAAAAAGTAAGGCACAACATATAGAGGATGGAAGGAGGAATTTTTCTTCCATTTAGGTGTCCATATAGAAACTAAAAAGGATCTACATAGGCCAAATACATAGTGACCAACAGTTTTTTTAAAAGCGAAACAGAAATAGCAGTAAATGATGGATTTAAAGACAATCACTCGGGTACATTTTCAATTTGAAAGTTCCTACATAGGCTTTCATTGGTGGTTTCAGCAACAGCATTCCGGGCAACAAAAGCCAAACTATCACATAATGAGTCTCAGTTGGAAGCTGTAAAATCTCCAACTCTTCTAGACTCTAAATTTGGCAGTTAGGAAGCCAAAGTGCAATGTTCGTTTCAACAAAATAATTCAAGTACCACACTAAAGGTAAGCAAAACATAGTCCATCATAGAAGAACATGGAATATTACTACCAGGTAAGTAGCTTAATTCTAAGAAGCAGATAGCGCTAAAGGATGGACTTAAATACAAGGAGGCTTCTGCTGCAAACTGTGGCACAGTTTTTTTTTTCATTCTTATTCATACTATTATAGTAACTTACATCATGGGATAGTGAATTAAGTTGGAACTAATAATCTTTTGTATGTTTTAATAGCTGAAGGAAAGAATAGATAAATCTGTGGCTTGACATATTTTGCAATGAAAGTGTGGGAGGAGAAGAGGAACAGAATTGAAGGTCAGGTTAACATGGGAAAACAACCAGGTGATTAAGGAAAATTATAGTGAGGGTAAAATTATGATAACCAAATTCAGCTATAGATGTAGAGCTTAATAACTGAAGGTAAAGTAAGGGAAAAAGAAAGCACAACAATGGGGAAAAAACAGCAAAAGGGCAGCACACAGGAAATGAACGGTGTTCAGGAAAATGGGAGACAGTAAAGGGGAAAGGTAAGATAGCGGTAGGACGGGCAAAAGACATTCTTCCGCATAAAAATAAAATAGATGAAAGAAATTACCATGAACAGAAGTTGATGGTATAGGCTCCATAACGACATGTTTTGGAAGGCTCAAAGACTGGATCTCCGGAGCAGAAAGGGAGGCATCATAAATACTGGCTGCAAATAGAGGTAAGAGGCAGCAGTAAGCAACAGACAGGTAAAAAAATAATGATTATCGAAGGGCCCAAAAACACAAGCATAAAACGGGAAAAAAAGGGTGGCATGGTAAAGTAAAGATGGGTAACAAAGCTGATTGATGATTTTCGCAGACAGCAAACAGCAAATACATGTGTTTGGCCACTTAGTTGCTTAATAGTGTGGAAAGGGCAAAGAACAAAAAGCCGAAGTTTGCAGTCTAGAGTTTAAAAAAAATGCTAATTTGCAGAGCAACTAAAGTCTAATAAAAGACGGGGATTATTTTGATGAAATCACAAAGCAACATTGCTGGTAGCCAAGTACAACTTAGGTCCTCTGCTATTGAATATTGCTGGCAACAAAATAACTGAATTCGAAGCAGGCAAGGTAAAAGCCTTTTGAATGCTACGAAATCATATTAACTCTGCAATTCAATGTTGGTTACCCTCCACATAAAATTTCAGCCAGATTAACTATCGGCCATCACTGAAATAACCGAAAAAAGTTATTGCAGCAGGACATATTTGGAATGTAGGAAAAGGACGTTAGAGAGAAACACTACAAGTTTAATGAGGGAAATTAATGGTCGTTCTGGAAGGGGGAAAAAGGGTGAGGGTAAAAAGGCAAAAGCAGAAACAGGAAAAAGGGAAGAGAGGCATAATAAAGTTAGCATAATAGGTTCGCTGGCAGGAAACACTAAATATATCTGGTTAGTTAGCTAAAATCTGAACGACGGAGATCGAAAAATAGTTAAATATTGAGGTACAAAATTTAGAGGACAGAAGAACTGAGAGCAGTTTCATTTAGCGGGCCATGTGGGAACAATAAACGATATACATATTCTAAATACATAAGGAGCAACATTTTTTTTAACATGGTAACACAAATAAAACCAAATGATGAATTTAACCAAAGCTAGTCTTCCTCTGTAAACATTGGTGCAGCATTTTTTTCAGGATTATCTGGCCTATTATATTAGCTAAATTCCTGGAATAGTGAGGTAAGGCAGGACTAATCAGGTTTTGTCTTCTTTTATAGCTAAAGCAAAGAACAGATAAATTCTCAACTAAAGATACTTTGCGGCAAATGTGTGGGAGGATAAGGGAAACAGAATGTAAGTTCAGGCTGACATGGCAAAACAGTATCGGAAAAACCATTTGATTATGCAAAATTTTCGGCAGGGCAAATTTATTGAGGGCAAATTAAGCCACACGGACACTTTACGACTTCAGAAGAAGCCAAGGGAGAACAGGAAAGCGCAACAGCTCATTGGGAAAAGGATGAAGGGCAGTGGTAAAAAAGGAACTATATTTAGGAAAATGGGACACACAATAGAAGAAGACTAAGATACCGATAGACCGGGGAAAAATATTCTCCCTCATAAGGAGCCCGCCGGATAGGCGGTTAAACTTGCCAGTTCGGAAGCCGAACTGAAACGGTCATTTCAGAAAAATAATTCAAGCACTAAACTAAAGCTGACCGAGACATAGCCCATCATAAAAGAATATGGAATATTACTACCAGGCAAGTAGGCTAATTTTAAGAAGGAATAGCACTAAAGGATGGACTTAAATACAATGAGGCTTTCGCTGCGAAGTTCGGTACAGTATTTTTTCCATTCTTATTTGTACCATTATAGCAACTTACATCATGGGATAGTAAATTAAGGTGGAACTAATAATCTTTTATATGTTTTAATACCCGAAGCAAAGAATAGATAAGCTTGCGCGTTGACATATTCTGTGATGAAATTGTAGAAGGAGAACAGAAACAGAATTCAAGATTAGCTTAACATGGGAAAACAACCAGTTGATTAGGGAATGTTGTAATGAAGGTAAAATTATGATCACCAGATTGAGCTATAGATGTACATTTTAATAACTGAAGGTAAAGCAAGGGAAAAAACAAAGCGCAGTAACGGGGAAAAAACAAGAAAAGGTCAGCACACAGGAAATGAACCATAGGCAGGAAAATGGGAGACAGTGGAGGGGAAAAGTAAGGTAACGGTAGAACGGGCAAAACACATCCTTGCTCATACAAATAAAACGGATAAAAGAAATTACCATGAATAGAGGAAGATGGTGCAGGCTCCATAACGACAGGTTCTGGAAGGCTCAAAGACTAGATCTCTGGAACAGAAAAGGAGGCATCATAAATACTGGCTGAAAAGGGAGGTAAAAAGCAGCAGTAAGCAACGGACAGCTATAAAAAATGACAATTATTGAAGGGGGAAAAAGAAGCATAAAACGGGGGGGAAAGGGTGACATGATAAACCAAAGATGGGCAACAAAGCTGATCGACGATTTTGTCAGACAGCAAATAGCAAATACATGTGCTCAGCCACTTAGTTTCTTAATAGTGAGGAAAAAGCAAACAACAAAAACCAAAGTTTACAGTTTAAAAAATATGCTGATTCACAGAGTAACTGAAGTCTAATAAAAACGGGGAGTGTTTTAACGAAACCACAAAGCAACATTGCTGGTAGCCAAATACAACTTAGGCCCTCTGCTATGAAACATCGCTAGAAACAAAATAACTGAATTTGAAGTAGGCGAGATAAAAGCCTTTTGAAGCTGCGAAATCAGATTAACTCTGCAATTCAATGTTGTTTATCCTCCACAGCAAATTTCAGGCAGGTTAACTACCGGCCATTACTGGAATAACCAAGAAAAGTTACTGAAACAGGACATATTCGGAATGTAAGAAAAGGACATTAGAGAGGAACACTACAAGTTCAATGAGAAAAATTAATGGAGGTTCTGGAAGGGGGAAAAAGGGTGAGTGAAAAAAGGCAAAGGCACAAAGACGAAAAAAGGAAGGGAGACATAACAAAGTCAACATAATATCTTCGCTGCCAAGAAAAACTAAACATATCTGGTTAGTCAGCTAAATTCTGAAAAAGGGAGAACGCAGAACAGCTAAACAATGAGGTACAAAATTCAGGCAGAAGAACTGGGAACAGTTTCATTTAGCTGGCCATATTGGAACTGTAAACGATCTACACATATTAAATGCATAAGGAGCAACATTTTTTTAACATGGAAACACAAATAAAACCAAACGATGGATTTAAGCAAAGCTAGTCTTCGTCTGTGAACATCGGCGCAACATTTTTTTCCAGTGTTATCTGGCCTATTATATTAGCTAAAATCATGGAATAGGGAGGTAAGGCAGGACTAATCAGGTTTTGCCTTCTTTTATAGGCAAAGCAAAGAACAGATAAATCACCAACTGCACATACTTTGTGACAAATGCGCAGGAGGATAAGGGAAACAGAGTACAGGTTCAGGCTAATATGGCAAAACAGTAACGAAAACACTCAGTTGACTGCGCAAAATTTTCAGCATTGCAAATTTACTGGAGGCAAATTAATCTACACATGAACACTTTACGAACTCAGAAGAAGTAAAGGGAGAACAGGAAAGCGCAATAGCTGATTGGGAAAAAGAAGGGCAACGGGGAAAAAGGGAACCATATTCAGGAAATTGGGACAAACAATAGAAGAAGAGTAAGATACCGATAGACGGGGGAAAACACATTCTCCCTCACGAGGAGCACGCCGGGAAAGCAGATTACTATGAATAAAGGAAGCTGCCTTAGGATCCATGACCACGGGTTTTGGGAGAGTCACAGGCTCGATCTTTGGAAAGAAAGGGCGGCACCGCAAAGAACTGGCAAAAATCTAGGAAGGAAGTTACAGGAACCAACAGATAGGCATCTAAAAAATTATTACTAAGAAAGGCTGAAAAAAAAACTGAGGAAAGGGGAAAAAGAAGGTTGGCATCATAACGTAAAGGCAGCCGACAAAGGTGGCCAATTACTTTACCTGGAAATAAATAGTAACCTTGGCTGTTCAGCCATTTAGTTTCTTAACAGTGAGGAAAAAACGCAGAACAAAATAGCAAGGTTGACAATCAAGAATATTCAAAAGGCTGAATTGCGCAGACTGGAACCTAACTACAGGTAAGAAGTCTGCATCTCAGTAACATTTTGAATTTGGCAGGACCTAAATAAACTTCCATCGCTGGTTTCAGCAACAATATGCAGTGCAAGAAAAGGCAAACGATCACATAATGAGATTCATTTGGGGACAGGGCTGAAATCTCTAACTTTTGCAGACTCTAAATTTGCGAGTTTGGAAGGAGAAGGTGAATGGCTATTTCAGTGACGTAGGGCAAATAGGAAACTAAAACTGAGCTAAACATAAGTAACCACAGAATACCATGGAATACTGCTGCCAGGCAAGTAATTTAGCTGTAAAAAACAAGGTAGAGCTAAATGATGGCCTTCAGTACAAGGAGGCTCACTCTACGAACAGTGCTGTAGTAGGTATTAATTTTATCTATGACATTATATTACCTTATATCCTGGGATAGTGAGGTAAGGTGGAATCAATTACCTTTCGCATATTTTTATAGGCAAAACAACCAACACATAAATTTGCAACTTGACATATTCTGTGGCAAAATGGTGAGAGGAGAAGGGAAATAGAATTCACAGTAGGCTTAACGTGGTAAAACAAAAGGGAAAACAACCAATTGATTAAGCAAAATTTTCAGCAGGTTAAAATTGCAGACATCAGATTCACCAACACATGCGAACTTCACGAACGTAACACAAAGGCAGAAAGGATAGAAAAGCGCAACAACGGGGAAAAAAAGTTAGGACATTAAAGATTAACCGCAGAAGGCAAAACCAGCGACATTGGAGGGAAAAAATAAGGTGCCAATAAGACGTAGGAAAAGACAATCTTGGTCATGAGAATAACGCTGCTAAAGCAGGCTACCATGAATACAGGACGATGGCGTAGCCTCTATAACGACAAGTTCTGTAAGGTACACAGACTGGATCTGTAGAACAGAAAGAGCAGCATCATAAATACTGCCTCAGAATAAAGGTAGGAGGCAGCAGTAAGGAACAAGGACGTTTAAAAAAATGATCACTCACAAAAGGGCTGAAAAGGAAGGGAGAAATAGGGGAGGAAAAAGGGGTGGCCTGATAAGGCAAACACGGCTAACAAACCTGCCGGATTATTTTGACTGTGAGCAAATAGCAAAAACATGTGGTCAGCCACTTAGTTTCTTAACGGTCAAGAAAGCGCAAAGAACAAGATACCGAGGTTGACAATTTAGAATATGAGGAAAAGGCTGAATTATAAACTAACTGAATTCTAACAAGTAGATTGCTTAGCTTCCTGAAAAGAGGAAGTAACATTGTTGTCAGCCAAGAACAATTTAGTTCCTCCGCTATGGAATATTGGTGCCAACCAAGCAACTAAATTCTAGGAAGGTAAGGTAAAATCCTTTTCAATACTTCCAAATAACATTTACTCTACAATCCAACGTTGTTTATCCCCCACATTATACTGCATCCGGATTAACCACCGGATATCATTAAAAGCACCGACAAAGGTTACTAAAACAACACAGACTTAAAATACAATGACCAATCAGATCTATAAGTGGAAAATATCCTGCTGCATATATTAGTAAAAGACGAAAGAACCAATAACTTACGCAACGGAGGCCAAATTATGAATACATAGTTCACGAAACACAAATTCAGAGAGGAGGAAAGCAGACAGTAAAAACAACCAAAAAATCCAGAGAACAATAAAAAACAATAGGAAAGTAGACAGTAAAACCAACAAAAAATATTCAGACAACACCGAAAAAACAATTCCAGGAAACCACACAAATCGGGCCCCAAAAAAACATAACTGGGGAAAAAAAGAACGACATAAGAGCTAATGACTGAACCTTCCAACCCATCACGGTTTGATGGGATACCCAGGGAATTGCCTCCTCCAAATGCAGGCTTCCTTTTGTTGGCATAAGCTAACCTTCGGTTGGCTAGCATTCTTGCCTTCTCTCCCGCGGGGATTTCAGCATAAGCCTTCCTCCTTTTACTGGCTCGATCCATTCCCTGAAAAATTATCAGATAGAGGGGGCCAACGAGAATCAGAATCATTCAATGCAAGGGGAATTGGAGATTGAAGACGCGGATTGAAGGCAAACAACTCACCTTAAGGATAAGGAAAATCAGAAATTATATTCGCTTGGATTGGCTAAAATTGGACAAAGGAATTTTGAAAGTAAGTCGGAGAGCACGAGGACGACATCAAGAAGGAAAAGTCACCTACAACGAAAGTAACCTGAATTCATATATGGCAGAGAAGACCAGGCTAAATCACTCAAGGATCACATCTTCGCAAAGATTTTGGTGGCAGAGACTGACACAGCACATAATTTCAGGTTGATTGGAGGCTGACAATCTGACACAGCTGCAGAGACGGGACAAAATAAGGACAGGAAAGACTTGACAGTTAATTGAGGGCTGTAATAAAAATGCTGAGAATGGCAAAACAGCCCTTGCAATTTCACATTTTGCACATAAGCCCTTCGTCAACCAATAAAGCCATGTCCCCATTTATAGGTTTTCATATAGAAAAAATAGTGGACTGTTTTAGGCCATTTGTCAGGAGACTCTAGAGTTATAATTGTGCGGGACCCATTCAAATAAAAGAAGAATTGGACAGCCCTTTCTGGTCGAACCGTCCGAGTTTAGTTAGCTTGCGCAACTGGTTAGCTTTAATTAAGGAAAGGAGGACGAAGAGTTTAAAACCCCTGTGGTAAGCTTGCAGTCCTCTCAGGCTTCCAATTTACAACTGATAATTTGGCGATAATTTTAAACAGAGGTCAGGAGTTCAATCTGGTTTTAGGTCATCAATGGCTGTGTCGGATCCATCCGTATCCAAGGATGTCGCCCAGAAGAAGAAGAAGGACGACAAGAACAACAAGAAAGAGGATGAAGATCTCGTACGTTTCTGAACTTTCGTTATATTTTTATTTTGGGGTTTATCATATTCTGAATTTGTTTTCTTCATTGTTTGATGGCGAAGTCGGAGGAGGATATTGCGCTGAAGCAGCAATTGGAGCTGTATGTCGAGCGCGTCCAGGATTCCGATCCCGGCCTCAAGAAAGTTGCCCTGGAGAGCATGAGGTACGCTGTTTCTGCTTAATTTGTTCCAATGTTTTTTTTACTCTGCTGGGATGCCTCAATTAGGGCTTCCGTGTAAATGTGAAGGGTAGTCTCAGAACAAGTGGAATTAGGGTTTTGTGTATTGAGGGCATCAATTAATTTGGGTTTGGAAATCTCTGTAATTTGTTTCTAGTATTAACTAAGTTTTGTACTCCCTCTGTCTCAAAAAAAACGAGAGTTCCTTTTTCAAATTTGTTTGTTGTCCCGAAAATCTGAATGCCTATCATCTCCTTAAACTATGTTTCCTAAAATTTATTGAGTGGTGAAGTTTGAACTTGAAAGAGTTAATTAGCTCAGGGAACTAATGTTAAAGATGGATGCAAAATTGATTTCTTTTAAAGAAAGAGAAGAATATAAATCGGTGTATTTTGGCCAAATGAGACTCTTTTTTTGGGATGGAGGGAGTGTTTTACCCTTTTGCAATTTTCTGCAGCAACTTTATGTTACTAAAGTTGCATGAGCTGATTAAATCTTGTGGTATGTCTTAATCTTATGTAAGCTTTTCTAAGATGGTCGAGAAATTATGGAATATATATTGTTCTTGAGTTGTTCTTAGTATGGATAAAATTAGTTACAAGTGCTACTGGATCTAGCAATGGGTAGCCTCTTGCTCATAGTCTCAATGCAATAAATCGGCCTCATATTCTGTCAATTTGAATGAACCTTTTGGTCACAATATTCCTCATGTTATTCTGTTAATATAGATAGATGTGGTTTTGTAATGGGATTTACAGCTTTTTCTGAGTATGTTATACTTATTACTCTCAGACAAGAAATTCGAAGTGCAACAAGCTCAATGACATCAGTCCCGAAGCCATTAAAGTTCTTGCGTCCTCATTATGGAACACTGAAAGGCCACTATGATAGCATGGCGGATTCGGATCTCAAGGTGCACAACATTCTGTTTGCTGGGATATACTATCCTAGTCCCTTTGCAATTCTAATCTTTTACCTTATATTTTTGTTTTCTTTCAGAAACTTCTAGCCGACATCCTATCTGTTTTAGCCTTGACAATGTCTGCTGAAGGGGAACGGGTAAGTTGTGTTTCTTGATCTTATAGTAAAATTCATAACTGTTTCCTTTTGAATAAGGACATGATGTCCATTTTGCGTTAATTGGTTTATATGGCAATGATTGCAGGAAAGCCTGAAATACCGACTGCTGGGTTCTGAGGGTGATATAGGTTCCTGGGGACATGAGTATGTTAGGAACCTAGCTGGGGAAATTGCACAAGAATATACCAAACGGCTGATTGACGAGGCTCCAATTGATGATTTAATGGAACTTGTGCAGCAGATTGTATCTTTTCATATGCAGGTTAGATACTTCCATGCTTATCCTTTTTAAGTTATTGAAATACTGAAGACCCTATCTAGAGGATGTAAAGGCCATTCTCCCCCCACCCCCCACAAAGCAATTGCTTGATAATATGCAAGTTGGCATAGTGGCATACTAAATCCTTGCGCTTATAAACTTTGATGTTTTACTTCGCAGCACAATGCTGAACCTGAGGCCGTTGATCTTTTAATGGAGGTAAACATTTTTTTTTGGAACATACCTGTTGAGTTGTAACTTGTAACTGTTCTGTGTTTTCTTCCTTTCTGTCATTTACCTGACTGAATTTTTTTTTCTGCTTGCTCTAGGTTGAAGACCTTGATCTCTTGATAGAGCATGCGGACAAAACTAATTTCAAAAGGACCTGCCTTTATCTCACGAGTTCAGCCAAGTAAGTGAATGTGTTGATATGTTTTTCCCCATGTGTACAATAGTTTTACCCAAATTGGTGTTGTAATGGAGCTCGACATGGATGACAGTAAAGTGAGACAACCATTGACATCTGCAAATTTTTGACGTAACATTTTCTTATTGTTGATTCATCAACAAGTAAACATTGAATCTAATACACTTGTTGGATTTCACTCTATGATGTTGTCCACACTGATTATGGATGCCAATGTATGCATGACTTCCCGGATTTGTTGCAATTGGAATTTGCAGATACCTTCCCGGACCTGATGACATTCTAGTTTTGGATATTGCTTACATGACTTACATGAAATTTGAAGAATTTCCTCGAGCACTTCAGATAGCTCTGTACCTTGATAATTTGCAGGTTTGCAAGTTAGCAACATTCTTGTTAGCTAATTTATTATCCATCTTATGTTATGTATGCTCCATTATTGGGAACATAGGATATAAGTCTGATATTATACCATGGCTGTTTGCAGTATGTGAAGCAGATATTTACAACATGTGTTGACCTTCTGCTGAAGAAGCAATTTTGCTACATTCTTGCTCGACATGTAAGTGATTGATTATTCAGCCACATTGTATAATTATAATATAAATCCTTGGATATGTGTTACTGAATGTATTCGTTTCTTTCAATTGATTTCAGGGCATTACTTTTGAGCTTGATGACGATATGTGTGCAGATGATGAAGAGAGGGAGGGTTTACAGGAAATCATCAACAATACTAAACTAAGTGAAGGTTATCTTACACTTGCTCGGGATATAGAGGTCATGGAACCTAAATCTCCCGAAGATATATATAAGGTTTGTGGGCTTACTTCTTTTGATTGTCCCCCTTCTCTCCACACACAAACATGCGCGCGCACACACACACATGCGTGCGCACACACACACACGCGCACACACACACACGCGCGCACACACACACGCGCGCGCACACACACACTCACACTCACACTCACACTCACACTCTCACACTCACACTCACACTCTCACACACTCACACTCACACTCTCACACACTCACACTCACACTCTCACACACTCACACACACTCACACTCACACACTCACACTCACACTCACACTCACACTCACACACACTGGTTCTACCCTACCCTTCTATATATCTGTGAAACTATGAATTTTTTATAGGCCCACTTACTTGATGGTCGAGCAAGTGCGGGAGCAAGTGTTGACTCAGCCCGACAGAACTTGGCGGCGACTTTTGTGAATGCATTTGTGAATGCTGGCTTTGGTCAGGTACTGATGTTACATTGTTTCAGATGGACAATTGCTGTTTTATGTGTGCTTGATCTGAGTACCTCCATAATTGTATGCTGCAGGACAAATTAATGACAGCTCCATCTGAAGCGTCAAGTGGTGGTTCTTCCACGAACTGGCTTTACAAAAATAAGGATCATGGAAAGTCTAGTGCTGCAGCAAGTCTGGTAAATAGGCTTGTATCTTTTTTCATATTTTTAGATGTTGATTATCTTGTTTCTTCTGTTGATGTCTTTCTCATGCTTTAGGGTATGATTTTGCTGTGGGATGTTGATTCTGGACTAGCTCAAATTGACAAGTATTTCCATAGTACCGATACACCTGTTATTGCTGGTGCCTTGTTAGGAGTGGGGATTGTCAACTGTGGTGTGAAGAATGATTGTGATCCTGTTAGTTTTATCTTTGCCTAAAAGCTGTTCTCTCAAAAAATAACTCTGATGCTGTGGGGTATATTATCTTTCTTACTTCCATTATTTTACACTCTCAGGCGTTGGCACTTCTAGCTGAGTACGTTGACAGAGATGACTCTTCTATTAGAATTGGTGCCATAATGGGCCTAGCACTTGCATATGCTGGCTCTCAGAATGATCAGGTAAAAGTTTTCTCTCTGTTTTATAATGTATTTACAGTCTTACAAGCTACTACTTATGGTTGTTGACTTGTAGCTCTTTTTGTAAGTATCAGGAAACATTTCAGTAATTTAGGTCTCTCTGTTCTATAATGCGAGGACACTCTAGTACACTACTTCCACGTGCTTTTCTGAGTTTTGAGTATAATGTGTTTTGGGTCTTTGTAGATTCGGACTAAATTAATCCCTATACTTGGAGATCCGAAGGCATCCCTTGATGTGATTGTATTTACTGCAATCTCATTGGGTATGGTTTATGTCGGTTCTTGCAATGAAGACATTGCACAGGCAATCATATTCACATTAATGGAGCGGAGTGAGGCTGAATTAAGCGATCCTCTAACACGGCTACTGCCTCTTGGTCTTGGTCTACTGTATCTTGGCAAGCAGGTGATTCGATTTCTTTCCTGGTTAAAACTGCTCTCCGAATTATCTCTGATGAGTTTAATTATATCTCTGAAAATTTATGCAATTTCTCCTATAAATTAAAGTGTACTATGTTCAATGCTTCTTTCTTACATTTGGTGGCTCTGGGTTTGCGTGCTCTTCATTAACAGGAAAGTGTAGAGGCCACTTCTGAGGTGTCGAAAACCTTTAATGAAAAAATTCGAAAGCATTGCGACATGACCTTGCTCTCTTGTGCCTATGCAGGGACAGGGAATGTGCTTAAGGTTTGGGTCTGACCAATTTAGTATTAGCAAATTGAAAAAGAACTTGTAAATGGTTACATTACATAACTGCTGTATTGTCCATTTATGTAGGTTCAACACTTCCTGGGTCAGTGTGCACAACATCTTGAGAAGGGTGAAACTTTCCAGGGTCCTGCTGTACTTGGAATAGCTATGGTAGCCATGGCTGAAGAGCTTGGCATTGAAATGGCTATTCGCTCACTGGAGCATCTTTTACAATATGGCGAGCAGAATATTAGGAAATCAGTGCCTCTGGCTTTGGGTCTTCTGTGTATCTCAAATCCAAAGGTTTGTGTCATGTTGAAATGTTGGTACTATCTGAATGATTAAAATTGAATGTTAAAATTATGCTGCTTTTATAAGTATGCATCTAATTTCTGCTATATGATAATAGGTCAATGTCATGGATACATTAAGCAGATTGAGCCATGATTCTGATACAGAAGTTGCAATGGTAATATTTACTAATAATATCATGTTTAGTGTTTGAGTATTACTATCAAATATACTGCCACATTTTTTTAATGAATGAAGAATCTTCATAATGGTACGTTTATCCCATTCAGACTGCCATCGTGTCCTTGGGCTTGATAGGTGCTGGAACCAACAATGCAAGAATAGCTGGCATGCTTCGCAACTTGTCAAGTTATTACTATAAAGAAGCCAGCCTCCTCTTTTGTGTAAGTAGATTTTTTTTTTTGAATATGGGTGTTGTTTGTATTAACAGGCTATTTTGAACTTAAATGAATCCTCTTATGGCCAATGGGCAGGTGCGGATTGCACAAGGTCTTGTTCATCTGGGGAAGGGTCTGTTGACCCTTTCTCCTTACCATTCCGAAAGATTTTTGTTGTCACCGTAAGTGTGTCGCTCTGCTTGCTCTTTAGTGAAAATATAATTAAATTATCAACTTATATTGTTATCTCAACTCTTCAATCACAACTTTTTCCACTCTTATTATTTCTAGGACTGCTCTGGCTGGATTGGTGACTTTGTTACATGCTTGTCTTGATATGAAAGCTATAATTCTGGGGAAGTATCATTACGTTCTGTACTTCCTTGTTTTAGCAATGCAGGTATCCCGTCTATTTTCCTGTCCCGTGTGTCCAATTTCAACTTTGATGCATTTTCTATCCATTTTCCGGCCCCGTCCATCCTATTTTGATGCATTTTCCTTTCCTGTCTATCCAATCTTGATGCAGTCGGTCTATCCAATTTCCATGCATTCTCCATAAATTGTTTAACCTATCAATATAATAAACTGTCACTTATTTTGATTTTCCTATGTATATGGTGCTTATTCTGGCATGTGTTTTGTTTTACAGCCTAGGATGTTATTGACGGTGGATGAGAACCTGAAACCTCTGCCTGTAGCTGTCCGAGTGGGACAGGCAGTAGACGTAGTGGGTCAAGCAGGAAGACCAAAAACCATAACCGGTTTTCAGACTCATACCACCCCGGTACTCCTTTCTGCTGGAGATAGAGCGGAACTCGCAACAGAAAAGTAAGTTGGGTGTTTACCATTATTTTTTGATCATATATTACCATATTCATGTTTAGTACATTGAAGATTTAATTTTGTTACACTATATAAATTGTGATGATGCAGGTACATCCCTCTATCACCCATACTTGAGGGATTTGTCATCCTAAAGGAGAACCCAGATTACAGAGAAGATTAAGACCTTTTCTGATCAGACAGGCTCTTCCCACAATCTCAGGTGGAGGGAGATAGTGTTTCATTTCCCTTTAGTCTTCATTCCCAGGCCACCTTTTCCTGTCATCTCCTCCGTTGCTTCAGTTTCTGATTATTTGGGGAGACTGTCGGGATTGACCTTGACCCAGTCAAGGATGCATTTTTAATTTGTAACAAGCTATAATTTCAAATTATATATTTTTAAATTTTAAAATGTAACAGCTATAATTTTAAAATATTTTTTTTGTTCATTTAGTACGTTGATATGCATAATTCTCTCTTTAGACCCTTTGGTCTCACCAGCTGCGCTCAGTATTTTTCCACTGAAAGTGCTCCGGATGTACAACTTTGGTGGCTCTTTTTACCATTGAATCACTGAAGTTCCTGGCATCATGCCACATAGAATCTCTTTTTCCACAATAAAATGGAACCCCTTCTATAGCATCCCTTAGTTCACATACTTAAAATGGAACAAGTCCCCACGCTAGCTCGATATTTCTAGGAAATAATTAAGAAAAAAAGATACGTATTAGAATTAAGTTATAAGGTGACTATGTTTTGGTTAAGTGTGAATTTAATCCTGTAAAATTTAAAAGTGCATTTCTAACCTTATTATTTGCTCGAAAGTGCCAATTTAATCTTGAGAATCTTAATTTGGTCAGAATTTTGGGATTTGACTATTATACCCCTATTAAAAATAAAATAAAAATTCAGAAAAAGTTGAATGTTAGTTATACCCTCAAATCTATTAACCAAACAATATTCTCTTTTCCCCCTTCTTCTCAGATCTATTTTCTTCTTCTCGAGCTTCTCCAAGGTGGCGTCGAGCGGTATCGAGCTTCAGCGGGGTCGCGTCGAGCGGTGACGAGCTTCAATGTGATGTTGTCGAGCTATGATTTTGCATTTGAGCTAGGGCAGGGGTGGCGTCAATCTTCAACATGGTGGGGTGGTCTGGGTTTTGCATGGTGGGGTGGTCTATGGTGACGCGGTCTATGGTGACGCAGGGGCAACCAAGGTGGTGAGGCTGCGAGGTGAGGTGGCGGTGGTGGTGGCGGATATTCAGCAATTCGGAGTAGAGATTGAGGAAACCTTTGTACAAAATGAATCCAATTTTGTCGTTTAGCTTGGCGGGAGTACTTCACGTTCGAGGTGAATTTAGCACTCACTGATGAGCCTCGCCGCGACAGTACGATTTCCGTTGACCAAAGCAGGGGCGCTGCTGTCCCCTTCATAGCTCATGACACAGATGGAGGTGGCTAAATCCAAGGGACGGCTGTGTGTAATTTGCACCCAACGAAGATTATTGTGGATAATCTCTACTTGCGGAAACCTTTGTACAAAATCCGGCGACCGGCCACTCTCACCGCCACCGCTGCTCAGCGTCGAATATCAGAGTCATTTTGACTAATCTAAACTCAAGTTGTTTTAAAATAACATACTAATATTATAATATGTTATTGATTTTAATTCTTTTATATATATAATCAATCATAACTTGTTGAAATATATAATTTTTAAAGATATATTTAAAATCATAAATATCTCATTGTACTATGTATATCACTGAAAAAATCCAAAGATTCCCATAATCTGAAATAACAAAATGTTCATATTTTTTATGTAATGATAGCGTATTTTGATAGAAGTATGTATACATATTATTTATTTATTTATTTATATATGACAAAATCTTATTTTAGACCGACTAACTGTTAAATGAGAACATTTTATAATTAGTGAGAAGAATAAGGTCATTTGATACTCCCTCCATTTCTCTATTTATGGCACCATAGCTTTAGATGATTAGATTTAGGTGAAGAAAATGAATGAATGAAATTGAACGTAGAAAGGAAAAAAGTAAAATGAGTGGATGAAATTGAAAGAATTTTGCTAAAAATGGAAAGAGTGTTAAATAAAAGAAAACATCCATTTATAGTAAGTGTGTCATAAATAACAAAACAGAGGGAGTATTTACTTTTATTTATTGCAATGAGATACATATAAGTATAATAATCCTTTAAAATGAATCTCAACTTATAAACAATTACTTATTAAATAATTTGGATGAAATATTATAAAAATAATCTATTTTTATTGTATTCAATATTTAACGGTTTCTAACTAAAATTATTTAACTTCATAACTCATATAATTTTCCTTAGATGACTAAACTTTTAGAGTCCGTCTCTTGAAAGACCGTCTTTCCATAAGTATGGAAAGACCATAGTTTAATTGAAGAAATCAAAATAAAATTTTTGGGTTTTATTAATCGGGTCATAAACTTATCACTCCTATATGTTGCATGGTAAATTTTTAATATTGCAACTAAAACCTTTTACATTTTTATAATTTCAATTCAACCCCGTCTTTCCATATGCCTATGAAAAGACGGTGTTTCGCAACATTTTGCCAAACTTTTAAATAATTTTTTTGTTGTCAATTTGAATGTAAGACACAAAATGTACATAAAACTTAATCTTAGCATTTTAATTAATTATATCGCAACGCGTGATTGTACTCCACTAGAATTATGGTTTCACTAATGAAATGTCCTTATTTAACAGCAAATTGGTGTAAAACAAAACTTTGTCTAAAATAAATAAATAAATCATATGTATACATATTTCTATCAAAAGAAATCTATTATTATAAAAAAATATCCGACCATTTTGTTATTTCATATTATGTATTTCTTTGAATTTTTTTCAATGATATATATATATATATATATTCCAATGGGATATTTATAATTTTAAATATACCTTCAATTTTTTATATTATAATAAGTTGTGATGGATTATAATTCAGTTCTTGTCATAAGTAAATATGTACTCCCTCTATCCCAACTCTATTTGCACTCTTTCCTCTTTGGGACGTCCCACTGAATTTGCACTATTCACTTTTTGGCCATTTTTGGAAACTTTTTACTAATTTTTTATTGGGCTAGGCCACTTGTTTCAGTTCTAATTATGTCTTAACCAAGTCCAAAGTGACCAATTAACTAACCCTAAACCTGATCAGAAACCTAATAATTCCCCTCACATTAAAGTAACTCCACCAACTAGAATTCAAACCCCCAATCACCCGTTCTTTTCACCTTTTCAACTTTTCAGAACGACATTATTATCTCAATATTCTTCATTTCATGCATTTACTGTATTCTCAACTCCTCATCTTCCCTTTCAATAAGAAACCTGCTAGGGTTTCATCTGCGCCTCAGTCCCTCTACATTCTCATCTCCCTCTTCTGTGTCACTGCTCCGATCAGCTGAAATCTCATCTTCAATCTCCCCCATTTGTGGCCAACACTATTTCTTTGCAATAGTTTATTTAAGGGCTTCTTCTGGTTGTGGGTTTATTGTGGGTGCGATTGTCCCAAATGTTATGTAAAAAGTTCTTGTTCTTTGACTGGATCCGTAGGGTTTTCATAGGTGGATGGGGCTGTAACCGCCCCTGATGCCGACGTAGGTGATTCAAAACCATGGGCGGCGCTGCCCGGACTCAACGATGGCCCTAAGGTTTCATCCTTGGCTAGATCCGTTGGTGGCGCCACCCTGTTGCACATTACCCCTTCATATTCCATCCTGTTAACCCCCCTGTGCCATGACTGAACTGTGGGTGGTATCCCGGTTGTGATAAGGCTGCTATGTCAGGTTTTATGGCTTCATTCGGGTCGAACTTGGACCCTGTGGTTGAGCCACGACACCCTAGGATTTTGTCAGACGACTCTTTTACCTTCGGCTACGTCCGGTGTCCACCTTTGATTCTGAGTGTGTCTAGGTCACCGGTGGATCATATACAGCCTCCCCCTCTTCCGCTCAGCCTTGATCGAATCGACTCTATTTTTTAATGGCTAAGATGTATATTCCTGACGTGTGTGGTTTACTGGAACTTTCTAGACAGATGGAAGAGGCTGAAAAATATTAGTGACAATACATTTATCTTTTATTCGGGACTTCTTTCAATAATTTCCAGGGACCGGTTTATCTTGTATTTTTTTTGCAGACCCGAAACATCAGAGCTGAGATGTTACAGATTTATCTTCCCTTAAGTGCTATTATGGATGCGTTGTTGAGTAAGATAGGGGAGAACACTAATTATGCTTCTTTTTTGTTATTTGTCTACTAACCAACTGCACCTTTATACCTATGGTACTGTGTCTCTGAGCTGTTATATGTTGATCTCCTGGTTTATGTTGTAACATGTCATGCTTCATAATTTATGCTTATGTCACAAATTTTATGATTTTAACCCCATTTTGTCCATCCTGGTTTATGACTGTGTCTTTTGTTGTTATGCTTATGTAATTAATGTTTACAGCTTCTTTCATTTTGCATGCGCAAACCTTTCTTATCCTGGTTCATGGTTCTTGTGCCTGATCGTGGTTTATAGTTCATGCTCAAACGTCTATTATCCTGGTTTATGGTTCATGTGTCTTACCCTTTCTTATCCTAATCCAAGAGTATTATGGTTCTGTGTTTTGATGTTACAAGAAGTGATCTTTGTTGACAACTGATTTCCTAGTTTGTGTCTTATGGATTTCTTTTACTGTTATTTGAGGTCATAAATGTTGACAACTGGTGTTATGGTTTATTCTGTAATATAATATTCTTTCTGCTTATCCATTTACAATATTATTCAGTTTGTGTATTGATTTATGATTAAACCTGTTATGTATTTGGGTCTATTGCCTCTGTGTTATGCTTTAATATGATGCAATACATGCTGCTACATGCTTACAATACTTTTGCTTCCATATAATATATGATGAAATACATGC